>JAXIVJ010001249.1:145000-146190 GCA_036785665.1 Chirona hameri
TTTATGCTGGGATTATATTTGCGTTTCTGCATTCTTTTTAAATAATAACTAACGTCTTGCAAAAAAAGGTCTCTCAAAAGTGACTGCCCCGGCCCCGCCGGGGCAACTTTGAAGTTGCCCCGGCCGCAGCCGGGGCTGCCCTATAGGATTCTCCACCCATGCTCAAGGCAAACAAATTAGGCGAGAACCAAACAGCATTATTTTGGTAAGGCAATAAATTAATCCCATCACCGAAATGACTAACTTTATCACCGTAAATTACTTAAAATCACCGAAACGTCACAACATATTGAGGATTTTGGGCTTCGGCCGATGGACTTCTTTAAAAATATGTAAACTGGCTCCAAGGGTTAGGTGAGGTGAGGTGAGGTGAGGTGAGGTGAGGTGAGGTGAGGTGAGGTGAGGTGAGGTGAGGTGAGGTGAGGTGAGGTGAGGTGAGGTGAGGTGAGGTGAGGTGAGGTGAGGTTAGGTTAGGTTAGGATAAAAGCTTGAGAAATAAATGGTGATGCTTTAACATGGAAATCAATGAGAAAGTGGTCATTTCGGTGATGGATTAACCCTCGCCCTACGGGAGCTTTTTCACCTTCGCCCTACGGGGGGGGGGGCTGACAGGGCCCCCTGTTAACTTCCAAACCAAGCAACTTAGAGCAATGCGGTAAGAACCAGCATGTTGCCTGTCATGGGAGGAATCTAACAGTATGCGATTTTTAGGTTTCAGGTCAACGGGTGACCTTCTAGGGCAAGTGAATGACCTCGGATTTACCACGTCCAGAACAGAGATTTTGCTCTGCAGAAAACATCAAAATTAGACATTGATAAATGTAAATAAAAAGGCATGTTCCTAGACCAGTTTTGGCTCAGAAATACAAACAAAGGTGTATCTTGTTCTTTTTGTTCGTATCTTGTCAAAAAAGTCAAAAAACGTTATTTTAAAAGATGACGACGAAAGGTGACGATGACGTCAGTTTCTTACACTTAGAGAGCCATCACTCAGTCAAAAATGAAGATATTGCTTTGAAATTTGGTATGGGTATTTTCCATACTCAGTACTCTCACATGTATTCCAGTTTTTCTAATATCTTTGAAAATTTTGATTTTGTGGGGATTAAAAAAAAAATAGGGGTCAAAAACCCAAATTTGTTCAAATCCGAGATCGCTATTTTAAAGAGAATGCCATTTTGTATCTTTGG
>JAXIVJ010001250.1:0-27500 GCA_036785665.1 Chirona hameri
CCCATCGCTGAATAGGTGCGTTTCTCATCTCGCTTGTAAACAAATGCTTCAAGGGTTTGTGATCTGTCATCACCGTGAATTTCGATCCGAGAAGGTAAGGTCTGAGTTTCTGAATACTGTAGACGATAGCACACGCTTCCTTTTCAATAATCGGCCACCGCTGCTGAGTTTAGTTGAGTGGTGTGACAGAGTGGCGGCGGATTTGATTTTGACATGGGGGGGGGGGGGGGCAAGACTTCGATCAATTCAGTTCAGGCACGTAGCCAGGATTTGCTCAGGGAGGGGCCACAATACCTTTTCACCTGCCGAGGGCGGGGGGAGGGGGGGGGGGGGGGGGAGGGTGCAGTCGGAGATATTTCAAACTCGATTCTTTCCATGCAACGCCCATAGACGGTAATGTTAAAGCTTGCCGGAATCCCATTTTATCTAGTGTAAACTGGATCACTCAGGGGGGGGGGGGGGGCATGGGGACATGGCCCCCGTAGCCTACGTCCCTGATTCAGTTCACGTAGTCATATAGCTTAAACACATAGGTTGAAGGATTTGAAGGGAAATTAAAGGTGATGATGATATATCGTGATTTAGAGTGGCGATCTATCAGGGTTGCCAGAGCCCGAAAATTAAGTTAGGGTAACATACAATTGCAATATAATAGCTACCAGAAAACAAGACCCGTTCTCAGTAGCCAAATATTGATGTTTCAAAATTCAAGTCGTTCATTGTTAATATGTTCGGCGCATATAGACGTGGATTGAAAATTATGTTTTATCAATTAGCTTCAGCTGTAAAGATTGAATCATATTTCTGACACTGTTCCATCATATAATAATGTTATAACATGCTATATTACTGCTTAGCTGGTAGTTGGTAAAATGCATATTCCTCTTTGGCTACTTTGGCTATAAATGTGTATTGTTGTTGACATACATGCATGCACGTACTTATAGCTGCTGTAGAAAGTTTTCCCTTACATTTTAAACGATAATTTAACTCCTTCTTTATTGCAAGATTCGGTATGTATTTTGCCACTTCAGGACCAACACGGGTGCGGCATAATCCTCATATTCAGGACCAACACGGTCCCTCATATAAACACACCACCTCGCGCTCGCCGCATGACCTGCTCACATTCTCCCGAACATTGTCGATCACTTCATCGGATGGTTTACGACAAACTCGCGGAGGATAGCCTTTGGGTGCAGACTCCTGGCGCGATCACTGTGCATGGCGAGCACAACCAGGTTCGAGAGCCTTGCCTGGCACATGGTTGACCGCAGAGGCGTGTTGATGCGACATAGGGCGCTAAAAGAGCGTTCGGCTGATGCGCCACTCATGGAGACCACCAAGATCCGCGCTGAAAGTCGCAGCACCTCGGACAACATTTCCTGGCACAGCAGACCCTGTCCCATTATGACGCTGACGACATCGCTTATCGAAGCAGCTGGCTGAGGGATTGAGCCGCACTGACGCATCATGCCCAGCTGCGTGGCCAGAACATTTGGATCGATGTCACCCGCAGAGCCGTCCTCGTTGCAGTCACCCACAGTCTTGAGAATTTCCCGACTCGAGCTGGGCAGACATCCTTTTCCTTCCCGAGCAGCAGGTCCTCAAGCTTTTCCAGACGCTCAATACCAGGCTGTTGGAAGCGGCGTTTTACCTCGCTTGATATCAGGTCCATTGACTCGAAGAAGCTTCGCCTGATCGAGCCTTTGGCGGTGAGTACTGCTGGTGGTGCAGGATTAACGGAATGCTCCAGTCGCTTCGGAGGCCGGCTTGGGCGTGGTCTTGTTGTTGCAGTCCGTCCACAACTCATCGAAGCCGACTTCGCGCAGCATGTCAAGGGTGTCCAGTAACATCGCTGCCTCCCCCCCCCCCCCCCCCGGCGGACATCTCCACAGTTTGTCCCGGGGCGCCCTGCAGTGCTTTTGCGAAGAGCTCACATGGGCGGAACATCCGTTCACAAAGCATCAGCGCAAACACTGTCTCGTGCTGCTGGAGGTGGCGGAGGTAACCTCTCACCCTGTGGCGGACATCAGGCGAGACCGACACATCGGCTTCGACGTCCTCCAGGGTCAGGATGATTGTGTCGTACTCCTCAAGAAATCTCGCCACCGCTTGGCATCTCACAGTCCACCTGGTGGGGCACAGTGAGAGCAGCTTGTGCGGTGCAGCTCGCTGCGAGTTTTCATCATCTTCGCCCCCTTGCAGTTTCAGCTCGCGAAGATTTCTTCGAACCAGTGCTTTCTTTTGGTGGTTTTCAGAACTCCCACCACATCTCTAACCGTACTCAGGGCGTCAGCTATTGATAAACTTTCTTAGCTTCTTCGACGAGGGCAAGGTCAAGAGAATGGTTTGCACAGTGTACAAACACTGAGCGAGGCTGATCTTCGACGAGTCTCTCTGTACACCTGTCACTCTTCCAGACATGTTCGAAGCTCCATCAAAGCAGTGTCCTCTGAGCTTATCTGTGCTGTACATGGTACGCACCAAGGCATCCTTTAGAGCTTCATACAGCTCCGCAGCTGTGGAACCGGGAACCTTCATAGAGGCCGAGGAAGGCCTCTTTCACGATCAGCTCTTCGGTGGCGTATCGGATGCAGATACTGAACTGTTTCTTTGGTGGACAGATCCGTGGTTCTATCTGCGATCACTCCGTAAAACATCGAGCGTCGATCCTCTTCTAGGACTTCGCGGAGTACCATAGAGGCTGTATCTGTACGATTTCATCCTGACACTCGTGGGAAATGAAGTTGTTCCTCTTTTGGATCCACGCCTTGATCTCGGGGCTGGTCACAGAGCGTTCATCAAGCATTGTGAGCAGCCTCCCGCTCACGCTGTCGTGGCCACGGAGGGCCGACCCCGAACGCACCAGGCCGCGGATGGTGCAGATGATCTCCGTGAAAACCTCCCGATTCGTCTTCTGCTCCATCTCTGTGGCTCGAGCCACGCGCTTGTCAACAGGTAGACCAGCAGACAGAGTCAGCTTCTCCTTGGCATGCATATGCTGCGCAGACTTGGAGTGGGCTCTGAACCTTTCCATTTTTTTTAATAAAATAAATTTAGTTCGAATGTTTTTGAATGGATGGATTTCCGAGGTCAGGCCACGCGCTAAGCATAGCTTGTTGCGCAGGCCCTGACCCCACCACCCGATCAAGCAATCCCTGGCGTCCGGCAGAATTTAGAAGCGAAAGTTTAACGTGCCCGACATACCTGGACACGGTCCGCCCCGCCCACTGACGTCACCTGACCTTGAGTGCGACCGCTGCCACCGGCTACAGGCCATCCCAGTCAGGGGCAAATAGCGAGCGCCGAAGCGACTCGAACCTGGGCTGCCACTACCGGGTGAGGTCAGAAACCCAACGCTCTCCCAACTGAGCTACAGGGGCGGACCAAAATATATGCCTTCTTCCAGTTGGAAAAACCATCCAAGAAGGCCGTCTCTTCGAAGTCTGAGCATCCCATCAACTTTTGTGAGAGTGCTCGGCAACACGTGTGGCACGTCACCGAGTCCCGTGCGACGTCGTAAGAGAGAAACGGGTACTCGGTGTACCACTGGCTTCTGAACTTCCTGCCGTTTGTCTCCGGAAAGGACACATGTGCTGGTTGGTGTGGTTCTGTGAAGGAAGGGATGCGCCAGGATTAGGGATAATGTTTTAGTCGAACTATTAGGACATGTTTGTCAACATGTTTGGCGCATCTTATTTCGATGAACTTCTCGAACCGTGGTCCAGATATCTGAAGCTTCATCATTACCAGGAAGATACAAAACAGGTATATTTCTCAACAAAGGCCCCCTCCCCACCCCCCCCCCCCCCCCCGGTTGGGCCAGAATTGTGATTCCTTGTACCATCGTACCGTGGTATGGCTCCGAAGTACCGTAAGGCGTCAAATATGTGCAAATATATTTGTGTAAGCTAGCCCGTACAGATACCATGGCTTGCAAAAGCTCATTTATACACATTAAAGGGAAGTTGACTCCACCTTGAAATATTCCTTGAAAGTTGGCAGTAGCCAGTAATGGGTATACTGAGCTGAAAACTACTAACATGACACTGGTTTTAACAGTAGATTGATATCGTTGTAGCTATTAACCAGTTTCTTTTTTGTATAACGTCGCTACCAAGAGATCCGATGTCAAAGGGTGTATCGGATTTGTAATGTATGCAAAACCCATGAAATCAAGCAAAATCCACCGAAATCGTACATGCATGTGCCGTTGATGAACCTATAATTTTGAGATGAACGATCGTATTGGGTGTGATTTATATATAATACAAGCTACGATTCTGCTATCTCAGTATACAAAACCATGTGGTGGTCTATTTCCTTAAAATGGGTTGATGGCAAGTGTAACGGTGTTTTTTTTTGGTGGGGGGGGGGACTTCCAAATGAAGTCAATTATTTCCATGCAACGTCATAGATGTAATGTTAAGAACATCCAAAAAGTCTGGCCGTTTGGGGCCAAATCATGGTTTCAGATCCTTTGGAGTCATGGCCCCGTGACAGCCTCCACCGTCTGGATTCGCCCCTAGTTGATGTAATTGAAAATTCAGAATAGCGAGCACAGACGTGTACACATGTTTTCGCCTTCAAAGCATTGATAGTGCAGTTCAGTTCAATGCACTCATAAAATCACTGCAATTTGCGTATTTATTGTGACAGTAGCGAAGCACCTTCGCGCAGTGTGACAGATTCCAAGCAATACAGTCGGTAAGCAATTTGCCGTGTCGGTTCTAGCTCAAAACATATATGCTATGTGGTTTTGCAAATGAACTGCTTTTGCATTT
Organism: Chirona hameri; assembly: GCA_036785665.1. Taxonomy (NCBI): domain Eukaryota; kingdom Metazoa; phylum Arthropoda; class Thecostraca; order Balanomorpha; family Balanidae; genus Chirona; species Chirona hameri. The sequence goes on from JAXIVJ010001250.1 coordinate 4,788, forward strand.
CCCATGTACTATTTTACGTAAGAAAAGGATACTTAAGAACCACTCATTTCGTTCCCAGACTTATAAGGACATAAGTACCTACTTCAGACGAATATACCAGGCACCTGCTTACGTTAGTTAAGACGGATGAATCCAACCGAAGCTTATGTGAAATTCGTTCACATTCTACACCCGATTTTGAAATAGGTTGGCTCTGACTTACCATCCAAGGTGTGCCCAGAAGCAGGCGCTTCAGGATCGACACTCTCCGTTGAGGCCATGGAGGAGGTCGAAGGCAGTGGCTGGGTCGGAAGCACGGTCAGAGAAGGGTCCGGTGGTGGTGGTGGAGCGGGAGAGGGTGGCTCGGCACTTCCAGAGACTCCCGCGGATGAATCAGACTTAGGCGGGCCCAAGGCCATATATAGGAGGTAGAGTCATCCAGCGATTCTAGGTGATCATGACGTCAGAGCGTGACGTCATGTGTATGCACCGGACTCTTCCGCTATTGCAGTTAATGCTATTTTGGGAGAAATAAATACCGCCTAGCTCGAAAAGTAAAAAGGTTACGAAAAAGGGAAAGACAGCGTTGGAAAGCTCAAAGCAAGGCGAATCGACATATTTTGAATCATTTTAGGCTCAGGTCAACATTGAGGTCACTAGAGGTCATCAAAGGTCAGGGCCTTGTTCACGGTCCCCCTGCGGTTCGGCGGTCACCAGCTCTAAGCCCCGCCCCTTCGATGAACTTTTGATTTGACCTAAACCACATGCAATTGGTATGAATCGACGAGTTCTGACGAGGCGAACACGATGCCATCAAAATCATTGCTGTATCTACATTTGTCAAAAAGTTATTTGCGAAAACCCGTTTTAACCGACCGTAGACGACATGCGCCAGAATTGACTACTGGGGTGACGTCATAAGTAGAAGTGGACACGTTACGGAGATAGGGATGACACCCCTACTACGTTACGGAGATGTCCGCCTCAGGTTACGGAGATGGGCGTTACGGAGATGGGCGGGCCTGCTATGTTTTGACTAGGATCTGTTGGATTTCTGAAAAGTAACAGGACAACGTTCATAACAAGTGACAAATTATACAATTGCGGTTGCCATAGACTATTAGGCATAGCCACATGGGAGGGGTAGGCGAAGCAATTTGTCCCTTCCACCTCCCATACTATAGGCACGGTCACGAGGTTAGGAGCAGGCAAAGCCTTCAGGTGGCCTGAAGCCCAAAGCAGAATAACTTAACCGAAAATATCTGATTTACCCTTGCCTAAAATCTCTCCTATGCTTCTGCTTTTTACAGAATATCTGTAATTCACGTTTACCTCCGTTCTCCCTATGCACCTAAAATGTGGGGCAGGCATTTCAATTAAACGAAATTTCGCAGAAACGAAGATTTGCGTGGATGAAAATTTCCCTGACCGAAGATTTGCGAGTATTTGGGACGGGTCTGTGATATATATAGACGCAAACATGTAGACGCTTATGAGACGAAAAAATGTGTGGAAGAAATAAGAATAAATGTTTAGACTAAAAACTGCGCAAACGAAATGTTTGGACGAAAAATGTTTGGACGAAAATGTTTGGACGATAAAGAGACGAAACGAAAAAAAAACGAGACAAAAAAATTGCGTGGACGAAAATTATTCGGACAAAAAAATGTGTAGACGAAATAATGCGTAGACGAAAAAAGCGAGACTAAAAAAAATGCGTGGATGGAAAAATGAGTACACGATAAATTTCGCAGGTAAAAAAAAAATGAGACGAGAAAACGCGAAACGAAAAAAATGCGAGAGAAACCTGCTGACGAAAACATACACGACGAAAAACCGACCGATGAAAATTTGCCTGGACACGAGTATCGGTGGGACAGGCGTCATCAAGTGATCGAGATCTGGCATTGGTGACGCTGGCGTCAACGAAACGTTTGGCCTAACCTAACCTACAAACCTACAAACCTACTTAGTATTGGTAATCTAAGTAGGTTTGGTAAATATGGTACCTGTCTCCGAAATGTAAACAACATATGGTAGCACATATGGCAGCACATTAGGTATTATGGCACTACTATAAAATGCAATTGCATTGTGCATAGCGACAGTGCTGCCTGGATTCGAACTTCTGTCTCGAATGTCGACGCGAGGAGGGCGGCGCAGCCGCCCTCCGAATACAACGGTGGGCCCAGGGGCCGAGCCCCCCCCCCCCCCCCCCCCCCGTTAGGTCTCGTGGCGAACCAATCTACTGCCTGGGTCAGGTTCGATTATGTTGTCATTTCCAACTCTTATCAGAATAAAATGGCAACATAATCGAACCTGACCTAACCCCAGGCAGGAGATTTGTTCGCTACGAGACCTAACGGGGGGCTCCGCCTCCGGCCCCCGTTGTATTCGGAGGGCGGCTGTGCCGCCCTCCTCGCGTCGACATTCGAGACAGAAGTTCGAATCCAGGCAGCACTGTCGCTGTGCACAATGCAATTGCATTTATAGTGCTGCCATACTACCTCATGACGTCATACTGTGCTACCATATACGCTACCATATGTTGTTTCCATTTCGGAGAGGTACCTTAGTACTTAGTACTTACCTACCTACTAACCTTCTTACCTACTCACATGTCCGTGAAGTTAGCCAACAGCCAACAAAACGGAAATTTGCAACGGCCGAATTTTTCGCCTAAAATACGCATGTAGGTCAAGTCGCATACGAGGGTCACGAATCTGATGTTATTTTTAATGCCAAGGTCATAGGTCAAGGTCAAATGCGTAAAGAAGGTTGTGTACCCTTATGTACCTTTTTACGGACAAACGGTACACCGCACGGCCTCGCAATAGCCACCATTCGAAAGAGCGGCACAAAATGAAGGTGGGGTTTTCCTCGGAATTTCGATTTAGGTCACCCAAGGTCACCCATCAAGGTCAGACTATCAAAATCAACCAAAATCGACCTTATGTACCTTTTTACGGACAAACGGTACACCGCACGGCCTCGCAATGGCCACCATTCGAAAGAGCGGCACAAAATGAAGGTGGGATTTTCCTCGGAATTTCGATTTAGGTCACCCAAGGCCGCCCATCAAGGTCAAACTATCAAAATCAATCAAAATCGAAATCATGTACCTTTTTACAGACAAACGGTGCTTTGCACGTTTTTTAAATGGCACCATTCGAAAGAGCGCCTCAAAATGAAGGTGGGATTTTCCTCGGAATTTCGATTAAGGTCACCCAAGGTCACCCATAAAGGTCAAACTATCAAAATAAATCAAAATCGACTTTATGTACCTTTTTACGGACAAACGGTGCTTTGCACGTTTTTTTTTAATGACACCATTCGAAAGAGCGCCTAAAAATGAAGGTGGGGTTTTCCTCGGAATTTCGATTTAGGTCACCCAAGGTCACCCATCAAGGTCAAACTATCAAAATCAACCAAAATCGACCTTATGTACCTTTTTACGGACAAACGGTGCTTTGCACGGCTTTTTAAATGGCACCATTCGAAAGAGCGCCTCAAAATGAAGGTGGGATTTTCCTCGGAATTTCGATTAAGGTCACCCAAGGTCACCCATCAAGGTCAAACTATCAAAATTAATCAAAATCGAAATAATGTACCTTTTACGGACAAACGGTGCTTTGCACGACTTTTTAAATGGCACCATTCGAGAGAGCGCCTCAAAATGAAGGTGGGGTTTCCTCGGAATTTCGATTTAGGCCACCCAAGGTCACCCATCAAGGTCAAACTATCAAAATCAACCAAAATCGACCTTATGCACCTTTTTACGGACAAACGGAGCTTTGCACGTTTTTTTTAATGACACCATTCGAAAGAGCGCCTAAAAATGAAGGTGGGGTTTTCCTCGGAATTTCGATTTAGGTCACCCAAGGTCACCCATAAAAGTCAAACTATCAAAATCAATCAAAATCGACTTTATGTACCTTTTTACGGACAAACGGTGCTTTGCACGGCTTTTTAAATGGCACCATTCGAAAGAGCGGCACCACAAAATGAAGGTGGGGATTTCCTCGGAATTTCGATTTAGGTCACCCAAGGTCACCCATCAAGGTCAAACTATCAAAATCAACCAAAATCGACCTTATGTACCTTTTACGGACAAACAGTACACCGCACGGCCTCGCAATGGCCACCATTCGAAAGAGCGGCACAAAATGAAGGTGGGGTTTTCCTCGGAATTTCGATTAAGGTGACCCAAGGTCACCCATCAAGGTCAAACTATCAAAATCAACCAAAATCGACCTTATGTACCTTTTTACGGACAAACGGTGCTTTGCACGGCTTTTTAAATGGCACCATTCGAAAGAGCGCCTCAAAATGAAGGTGGGGTTTTCCTCGGAATTTCGATTAATGTCACCCAAGGTCACCCATAAAGGTCAAACTTTCAAAATCAATCAAAATCGAAATCATGTACCTTTTTACGGACAAACGGTGCTTTGCACGGCTTTTTAAATGACACCATTCGAAAGAGCGCCTCAAAATGAAGGTGGGGTTTTCCTCGGAATTTCGATTAAGGTCACCCAAGGTCACCCATCAAGGTCAAACTATCAAAATCAACCCAAATCGACCTTATGTACCTTTTTACGGACAAACGGTGCTTTGCATGCTTTTTAAATGACACCATTCGAAAGAGCGCCTCAAAATGAAGGCGGGGTTTTCCTCGGAATTTCGATTTAGGTCACCCAAGGTCACCCATAAAGGTCAAACTATCAAAATCTATAAAAATCGACTTTATGTACTTTTTTACTGACAAACGGTGCTATGCACGGCTTTTTAAATGGCACCATTCGAAAGAACGCCTCAAAATGAAGGTGGGGTCTTCCTCGGAATTTCGATTAAGGTCACCCATCAAGGTCAAACTATCAAAATCAACCAAAATCGACCTTATGTACCTTTGTACGGACAAACGGTGCTTTGCACGTTTTTTAAAATGACACCATTCGAAAGAGCGCTTCAAAATGAAGGTGGGGTTTTCCTCGAAATTTCGATTTAGGTCACCCAAGGTCACCCATCAAGGTCAATTTATTACAATCAACCACAATCGAATGGTGGCCATTGCGAGGCCGTGTGGTGTACCGTTTGTCCGTAATAAGGTACATAAAGTCGATTTTGATTGATTTTGATAGTTTGATCTTTATGGGTGACCTTGGGTGACCTAAATCGAAATTCCGAGGAAAACCCCACCTTCATTTTGAGGCGCTCTTTCGAATGGTGTCATTTAAAAAACGTGCAAAGCACCGTTTGTCCGTAAAAAGGTACATAAGGTCGATTTTGGTTGATTTTGATAGTTTGACCTTGATGGGTGACCTTGGGTGACCTTAATCGAAATTCCGAGGAAAACCCCACCTTCATTTTGAGGCGCTCTTTCGAATGGTGCCATTTAAGAAGCCGTGCAAAGCACCGTTTGTCCGTACAAAGGTACACAAAGTCGATTTTGATTGATTTTGATAGTTTGACCTTGATGGGTGACCTTGGGTGACCTTAATCGAAATTCCGAGGAAAAGCCCACCTTCATTTTGAGGCGCTCTTTCGAATGGTGCCATTTAAAAAGCCGTGCAAAGCACCGTTTGTCCGTAAAAAGGTACATAAAGTCGATTTTGATAGTTTGACCTTGATGGGTGACCTTGGGTAACCTTAATCGAAATTCCGAGGAAAACTCCACCTTCATTTTGAGGCGCTCTTTCGAATGGTGCCATTTAAAAAGCCGTGCAAAGCACCGTTTGTCCGTAAAAAGGTACATAAAGTCGATTTTGATTGATTTTGATAGCTTGACCTTTATGGGTGACCTTGGGTGACCTAAGACGAAATTCCGAGGAAAACTCCACCTTCATTTTGAGGCGCTCTTTCGAATGGTGTCATCTAAAAAAAACGTGCAAAGCACCGTTTGTCCGTAAAAAGGTACATAAGGTCGATTTTGGTTGTTTTTGATAGTTTGACCTTGATGGGTGACCTTAATCGAAATTCCGAGGAAAACCCCACCTTCATTTTGAGGCGCTCTTTCTAATGGTGCCATTTAAAAAAAAACGTGCAAAGCACCGTTTGTCCGTAAAAAGGTATACAAGGTCGATTTTGATTGATTTTTATAGTTTGACCTTTATGGGTGACCTTGGGTGACCTAAATCGAAATTCCGAGGAAAACCCCACCTTCATTTTGAGGCGCTCTTTCGAATGGTGTCATTTAAAAAAACGTGCAAAGCACCGTTTGTCCGTAAAAAGGTACATAAGGTCGATTTTGGTTGATTTTGATAGTTTGACCTTGATGGGTGACCTTAATCGAAATTCCGAGGAAAACTCCACCTTCATTTTGAGGCGCTCTTTCGAATGGTGCCATTTAAAAAAACGTGCAAAGTACCGTTTGTCCGTAAAAAGGTACATAAGGTCGATTTTGATTGATTTTTATAGTTTGACCTTTATGGGTGACCTTGGGTGACCTAAATCGAAATTCCGAGGAAAACGCCACCTTCATTTTGAGGCGCTCTTTCGAATGGTGTCATTTAAAAAAACGTGCAAAGCACCGTTTGTCCGTAAAAAGGTACATAAGGTCGATTTTGGTTGATTTTGATAGTTTGACCTTGATGGGTGACCTTGGGTGACCTTAATCGAAATTCCGAGGAAAACTCCACCTTCATTTTGAGGCGGTCTTTCGAATAGTGCCATTTAAAAAGCCGTGCAAAGCACCGTTTGTCCGTAAAAAGGCACATAAAGTCGATTTTTATTGATTTTTATATTTTGATCTTGATGGGTGACCTTGAGTGACTTCAATCGAAATTCCGAGGAAAACCCCACCTTCATTTTGAGGCGCTCTTTCGAATGGTGCCATTTAAAAAGCCGTGCAAGCCACCGTTTGTCCGTAAAAAGGTACATAAAGTCGATTTTGATTGATTTTGATAGTTTGACCTTTACGGGTGACCTTGGGTGACCGAAATCGAAATTCCGAGGAAAACCCCACCTTCATTTTGAGGCGCTGTTTCGAATGGTGTCATTTAAAAAAAACGTGCAAAGCACCGTTTGTCCGTAAAAAGGTACATAAGGTCGATTTTGGTTGATTTTGATAGTTTGACCCTGATGGGTGACCTTGGGTGACCTTAATCGAAATTCCGAGGAAAACCCCACCTTCATTTTGAGGCGCTCTTTCGAATGGTGCCATTTAAAAAGCCGTACAAAGCACCGTTTGTCCGTAAAAAGGTACATAAAGTCGATTTTGATTGATTTTGATAGTTTGACCTTTATGGGTGACCTTGGGTGACCTAAATCGAAATTTCGAGTAAAACCCACCTTCATTTTGTGCCACTCTTTTGAATGGTGGCCATTGCGAGGCCGTGCGGTGTACCGTTTGTCCGTAAAAAGGTACATAAGGGTACACAACCTTCTTTACGCATTTGACCTTGACCTATGACCTTGGCATTACAAATATCATCAGATTCGTGACCCTCGTATGCGACTTGACCTACTTGCGTATTTTAGGCGAAAAATTCGGCCGTTGCAAATTTCCGTTTTGTTGGCTGTTGGCTAACTTCACGGACATCCTACTCACTACATACGGTCACGGCTGAAAGTGTTGGTGACGCCAGTCCCGCCGATAGGCGATAGTCAATCATCACAATATGTACCTTCAAGTAGAATTACACGCGTCCTTATACACAAATATCAAAAAACCTGACGGCGCCGATTGTGGTTGTAAAGAAAAAGGACAATGTCAATTTGGGGAATGCAGTGTGAATATTAGGTTCCTTGATATGGGAATATGAAAACTGAAAATTGACTTACTTTCTAGTTAGGTACTGGGTTTAACTTACCGCTTCCTCACGAATACATCTAAGGATGACAGACGCCGCGCCCGCTTCATCACTGATCCACAATGATCGGTCGTCTGCTTATGACTCCCGCCCACGGGGAAGCAATCGCCGTGGACCCCTACCGGCCGGGCTGTCTAATGCCGGCCGCCATCTTGTGCGGACCAAAAAGGCGGCCGAGCGCGCGGCATAAGGTACTGAAAGTTTGACGTTGATATCTATCATTGTTTTGAAGTTATTGAGAACATCCGTGAGGGAGGGCAGATTTTGCCCCCCCCCCAGCCAGGGCCTATTTTAACATGTTAACTGGGGGGCAAATGCCCCCCCCCCCCAGTGAGCCGTTTTGCCCCCCCCCCCCAGTCAAGAAATGTTGCCCACCCTGATTTCAGTATTTCCATGTCATTTTTCGCTTGATCGGTATTCAATTAAAATAAAATATGCTTACCTGGTGATAAATGTATACAAATCCAATGCAAATGTCATGAAATTCCTAAGTTTTAGTATTTCCCAGCCAAAATAAGTATCTTTAAATTATTTACGGAATATCTCGAATTTCAATATCCTTTGAACAATTTCTCATTAGCGGCAGAGTGGGGGAGATCAGGGTTGTTGGATCAGCAACGTCGCCACACAGTTTTGAGTGGGGGGGGGGGCAACTGCTGAGCCGATTGTGTTCAAATTTGGTGTGTGGTTAGGGATCTCTCAGCCGCCACTTTCCCACAAGTCAGAGGTGGGGGTGCTTCTACAAGTGCGCACGTGTGCACCACGTATTTTTATCTCAGAAACTATTTCCCTGATCGAGTTGGATTTCACCACCATTTCACCCTTCGCGTTCGCTCGTTCATCGCCAACTACGGCGCCTTACTGGTTCAGTAAAACAAAAGTTATGGAAGAAAAATGACGAATGCGGAATGACCTCAGGGTGAATAGAGTTTACCTCATGGAGGTCACAGGATACAAACAAACACCACATGGATCTTTGCATTGGAGAATCCAGAACGGGTGGCTAGGTGGTGGTGGTGGGGGGGGGGGGGGGACTAAAAAAAGTCTCACACAATTCTGAAAATGCATTGGATTTGGCTTGCTTATGAATTGATAGCTGATTTAACCCTCGCCCGGGTAGAGAGGGGGGGATGGATGCCACCCCATTGGCGTAGGAACAGGGGGGCCGGGGGGGGGGCATGGCCCCTCACTTTTCGGCCATTTTTTGGGCTAAAATCTGTATTTTTGCTTGGTGATAAAAGTTTTTGATGGCAAAAGGTTCGCCAAGACAAGAACTGCCCAAATATGCAAATAAATCTTCCATAGGGGGGGGGGGGGTACTCTAAAAACTGGATCACAGTTTCACTACCCCCCACACTTTTCATGACGTTCCTACGTTCCTGGCCACCCCCTCGGTTTTTCAGAAATAACTTGCGTAGTTCCCAACCGATTAAGATGAAAATTTCAGTACCCTACTTTTGAACAATTTGACACATAATCTAATTTTGGTGCTCTAACCCACATGACCGGTGACCTATGACCTGTTTATCAAGGTCATGTAATGCGCAACTGGCGTCCCATAGTATCGATGCTTGTAACTTGTGCAGTTTCCGAGTGTTTGTTGTTCAGGAGCATATGCACAGATGTTTTCAGGTGACAGTTGTGGTTTCCACTGAGGTTGTGACCTCGATTGACTTTTTCAAAGGTCAACCGAGGTCATTGACCTCCGATGACCTCAGATGACTTTTGTTTGGCTTCTGATGGTTTCTAGGACAGTTTGCGACGTTGATTTCAAATTTGGGATCCATTTTACATAATTATATGTTCCACTGGGGTCATCGGCTTCCACAGGTCAACCGAGCTCACTGACCTCAGATGACCTGACCTGACCTTTTTGTAATTTGGCAGTTTCTAGGACATTGTGTGATGCTGATTTCAAATTTGGCACCCATTAAGCATTATGATATGCTCATTCACGATTCTAGCTCGATAAAATTCAAATTATACGCATAACGCATTTACAATTTTTATGACTTTTGGGTCATTGACATGACCTCAGAGGTCACCTAATGACCCAATACCTTAAAATCGGATATCAGCGGCTTCTTCTCGTCACAAGCAACACGCTCGTTTTTAATCGAAGCTCTAGCTCGATTAGGGGCGAAACGCTAAGTGGGGAAGGGTCGTACCCCCCCCCCCCCCACCCGAAACGTAGTGATTTTGCGCTACCCGGGCGAGGGTTAAAGCTAACTTTGCTTAGTAAAGGTTGCTTAGATTTTCTTCTATATCAGGAAATGTGTCAATCTTGCGCCGATTTCAGGCGGTTTGGGGAGGGGGCAATTGCCCATTTTGCCCAACCGTAGATCCGCCACTGGATCTTTGTATTTTGCAAAAGATGGGGGACTCCGGTGAAAATTGGGCAAATTTAGCCATAGGATTTATATGCATTTTCATGTTTCCCCAATGACTTATAATTGGGAGGCCACAAAATAGACTTCACCCTAGGTCACCGATGTAAAATCATCCGAAATAGCAGAATTGTAGGTGTTTATGACCTGATTGAATCCTGTGAGTATCTAACTGATCGGTCAAACAATGTGGCTGCGGCACGACCTTACATTTTTGGAGGTGGGATCACTAGACTTGACTTGGGACGTGACCTGAGGAGACCCGAGGTAAACAAATTAACAGGATTTGGGCAATTGATAGGCAAGCAGATGTAGCAAAAATGGCGGAGCGAAATGGCGTCGTGTTCCACTATTTCCAAAACAAAAACTAAGGGGGCGGACATGAGGGGCAAATGCCACCCACCCCCTCATAGGAATCTGGGGGCGGGGCATGCATGCCCCATGTATGCCCCCCCACCCCTGCGCGTTCCTTGCACTGAACGTGACAAACAATGTTCTTAGGAGAAAACTTCATGAAATCAGAAGTTTTGTTCTGCTCTCAAGTGATTGGATTTGAAGTTTGTATGCATCTCTTGCTTTCAATGATAGACAAAACAGCGCACCTGATGCAATTCAAGCAGCCCCGGTGGCACGCGCCCTGCTGGGGGTGGGGGGGGGGGCAGATTCTGCCCCCTCCCGGATTGTCTCAATAACTTTACAACTGCCATAGATATCAACGTGAAACTTTCAATACTTTATACTGCATCAATTCATCGTCTTCTTACCAAATTTCAATGCAATTAATGTAGCATTTTGGGAGATAATAACGTTTTAATGACGTCATGTCATGCCAATTTTAGTGAGAAAAAAAAATGTTTGAGAAATTGTAAAAAATAGATTTTCAAAGCAAATTGCAAATAAAAAAACGTCAATAGAAAGGAAATGACATTCTCTTCCAAATGGCTATCTCGGATTTGTGATTTTTTGTCTGTTGACCCCCAATTTTATTTTGTATCGGAAAAATGTCCACATTTTTTTTTGTGAATTCGAATAGTGATTTCTTAAGCTCGAATACTAAAATAAGGTGACCGGCCCAAATCCGAGGAGGAAAAAATGGGGGTACCTTTTTGCCCCAAAAAGATGCCCCAAAAATGTTTTACCCCCAGTGGTTTTCCCTTAAAATAGGCCCTGGGGAGGCGGGTACACCGACTGACATTTTATAATATATTGAGCGAACTACTTGTGGTAGTGCAATATGACTACCACTACAACGTTCCAAATTGAATGGAAAATGATTCTAGGTGTTCATATTTTTTCGCATTTTTTTTTTACTAAAAAAAAAATATAAACACCTAGAATAATTCTCCATTCAATTTGGAACGTTTTAGTGGTAGTCAAATTGCACTACCACAAGTAGTTCGCTCAATATATTGTAAAATGTCAGCCGGTGTACCCGCCTCCCCATCCTTTAACACGGACGGCCGCGCGCCCGGCCGCCTTTTTGGTCCGCACAAGATGGCAGCCGGCATTAGACCAGTCTTCCGGCCAAAGCGCGTTCCATGTTATAGAGTTCAGTGCTCCCGCCAATATTGTTTAAACTTGCGTTGCGTCACTTTTGCCTCAAGGACAAGCTACCATATTTTACTGCCATATGAAGTATATTTTGTTTTTGTTTAAACTTTTGCAATGCTCATCATTTTTACCATATATAGTAAAGGATATGTAATTTTCGACTACGGAAGATGGGTGGGGGGGGGGAAAGATAGTTTTGCCCCCGCTTGATTTTGGCTGCCCCCGCTGCGCCCCCCCCCGAATCCGCCGCCCCTGGTGACAGATATTGCATAACTCGCTTGCCCATCTCCGTCTCTTGCACAAGGGCTGCACCAATGGCATAATTCGAAGCGTCGGTGTACAATTTGTACGGTTTGTCGATGTCCGGAAAAGCCAAAATGGGAGCTTCAGTCAGGGCTCGGCGCAGTGTTTCGAAAGACGGTTGACAGTCTTCAGTCCAATAAAAACGTCTGTTCTTTTTCGTCAGCTCTGTCAGCGGCTTTGCGATTTTTGCGTAGTCGGCGATAAATCTCCGATAATACCCAGTCATCCCAATAAAAGAGCGAATTCCACGCACATTCGTAGGTGGTTAGAGTTTTTCGATTGCCTCTACTTTTGACTGGTCTGGTTTGATGCCACTGGGTGATACGATATGACCGAGATAGTTTACCTCCTTTTTCAAAAATTCACACTTTGACATTTTCAGTTTTAGTCCAGCATCTCTCAGTCGTGTAAAGACAGCCTCCAACGTGCTCCAAATGATCCTCAAAAGTCTTCGAATATATCCGAATATCGTCCAGATATGCAATAGTGAACTTATATTGGATTCCTCTCAAAACATCGTTCATGAGCTCGGAGAAAATTGCGGGCGCACTGACCAGGCCAAGAGGAAAGACCTCGAAATTATATAATCCTGCAAAACAGGTAAATGCGGTCTTTTCTTTTGAGTCTTCATCCATCGGAATTTGCCAATAACCACTACGGAGGTCTAGACATGAAAACTATTGCGATCCGTCGAGTGAAGCCAGTATGTCGTCAATACGTGGCAGAGGGTGACTATTCTTTTTGGTAATTCGATTCAAAGCTCGCAAATCTACACTGAAACGTTTTGAACCATCCTTCTTGTCCACGATCACAATGGGGCTCGCCCATGGACTTTGACTGGAAGATATAACACCTGCCTTCAACATTTTATCGATGTGCTCTTGTACAAGCTGTCTCTGACTAAACGGTAATCTATATGGATTTTGTTTGATCGGGGGATGATCACCTGTGTCGACTTCGGCGAGTCCCTACACCGAAGTTTTTCAGTTTCCCCGTGTGTTAGTTGCAGAAGTGCCCATCCGGCAACAACGCTGCACGTTTCCGACTCTCCCGCAGGCAGAGCATGCCGGACGGCCGTCCGAGGTCCACCGGTGACGAGCGGCACCGTTATGGGTCGCTGGGTACGGACCCCGTGACTGCGTTGTAACGTAGCCAGGTCAGGTCGCCGGGGCTGGGCCCGGTAGGCTGACCTTGCAGTTGCACTGCCGGTCGGCTCGGACAGGGGGAGGGGATCGTCGGGGGTTGAACGGCGGAGGCATGGATGACGTGTTACCACTGGGACGCGGCGGAACTGTCTGGGAACGGTGGGGTGGCTGGTTTGGACGGTGGGAGTTGACTTGACGGGAGACGCGTTCCAGTTGTGTTGTGAGTGATTTTAAGTTCGCTTGGATTCCGTCGAGTTTTGCAGCGTCCTCGCTCTCTCTAACCACATCCACTTCCATGGGCTCGTCTACGGGAGTTTGGTGGTTCCGACACATTTCAAATGTCCTGATAGCTCTCTGTTCTTCGGTCGCGTACGTTACTGCAGCATCCAAACTTCCAAATTGTTTTCTGATAAGTCCACGTGCCAAATGATCATCGACTACCCCTTTTTGAAATATTTCTACTAGCGTTTTTTTGCACATCAGGGTTGTTGATGGTGTCGAATGCCTCTGTGGCAGCCGACATGAGACGCTCAGCAAAATTTTGTACTGACTCCCCCTTTCTCTGTTTGATGAGACGGCATCTTTCTTTCGCGACAAACGAGTCCGTTAGCTCGCTGTACCTGGCCCTTAGCTTTTGCCTTAAGGTTTGCCAGTTGATCCTAGAGGTTTCCTGGATAGCTCTCGTCACGAACGTCCCCGCGGGTCCCCCAAGCGTTAACGTTGCCAGGATACACATTCGTTCTGAGTCACATTAAGTCGCTAATTGGTCCATATCCTGCATCCAGTTGATACATTTTTGTGTGCCCTCCCCGTGGTATGCGCTCCCGGCTCTCCTTACACCATCCTAGCGCGTGTCTGACCTACAGTGAGCAAGTCCTGTGTGAACGCGGAGACCTAGTGACCAGAGTGAAAGAGTGCGGCTGATTGAGCGATCGTGTTGTTGAGTGAGTGAAGTGAGTGATTTTGCGTGTAAACTCGAATGAGAGGACCCGACTGTCTGTGAACGTTCGGATGCTGCCGAGTGACGGTGAAAATCGCTGAGATGACTACCAATTTACCAGGACCAGCGACAATGCTCATCAGGGCGTTAATGATGCTCCATGCTTTGCACGTCATCCTGCATACTGCCCTGCCTGCCGAGCGGCCGTGGCCCCGTCAACCAGGCCGGCCTGCCGCCGCCACCACCCCTGCCGCTGAGCCGCACCAGCCGGCCGGCCACCCCCGCCCACAGCGTCCATCTGTCAACGAGCCAGTTAACCCGGCACCGGCTACGGCCGGCGGAACACGCCGAAGCGGCAGGGGCGCGTCCAGGCGGCGGGGCAGCAGGGGCGGTGTGAACTGGCGCCGCCACGGAGACATCGAGGCGGATCAACTTATCATCGGACACCTCAACATCCAGTCTTACAAGCCCAAAATTCATGACCTCCGTAATAACATTCACGGTGTCTACGGCTATGATATTTTGGCATTGTGTGAAACATGGTTGACCCCGTCCGTGCCTGACCGAATGATGGGGGTGAGTGGCTACACACTCTACCGACGTGACCGGCCGGCCGACCTTGTCCTACCTAAAGGCAAGGGTGGTGTGGCTGTACTGGTGCGTGACAGCCTAACCAGTGAGTTACTGCCGACACCTGTTACTGGAATAGCGAACTCTAACCTGGAGATCGTTTGGGTGTTAGTTCGTACCAGTAAGCACCAGTCAGTGCTGGTCGCGTCCGCATACCGTGTGCCGCACAACACATCGCGTCAGCTTGCCACCGATCTGGACGATTTAGAGTGTCAGCTGCAACATATGCTTGCTAACTTTCCACGTGTAACTTTAATCCTCGGAGGCGATCTGAACTGCTGCCTACTGAAAGCAAGAAACAGCGACACACCCAACCCACTACTGCGATTATGTACCACGTATGGACTCCATGTTACCAACAAGAGCCGCGCCACGTACCGTCCCGCCAGTTCATTGTTGGATGTCATCATTACCAACCGTCCTGAACTGATTCGACGTGTCGGTGTTACGAGGTGTCATTATGGCGGTCCGCATGACTTCACCCGTGTGTTGCTGGCCCGTGAGGGTCGAGTATTACCCGCTAGCCAGTCTAATGTGTACCGGCGAGCCATTAGCAGGATAGACCACGATTCTTTTAACCAGCAGCTTGCTGAGATAGACTGGGCCCCAGTCTTTGATTGTGAAACCACGGAACGTAAATGGACTGTTTTCCATCAGACCTTCATTGATCGACTGAATACTGTCGCGCCGCTAAAACGTGTGCGTGAGAGGCAGGTGACTGCGCCGCCTGTAACCGCCCAAACGCAGCAACTACTGCAGCGCCGCCGCGCGGCCCTCGCTGGAAACGACCGCGCCGAGTACAAACGAGTGAACCGACTGTGCCGCGCCGCCGTGCGGAACGAGAGCCGTGAGAAATACGCGGGTGCGATCAGTCGCGGTGACCGAGGGGGCCTGTGGCGTGTGCTGCGGCCAGTGATAGGTCGGAAACAGCAGACTTGTGAAATACCGAGGATCACACCGAATGCCTTGAATGACTATTACGTTATGATCGGCCCGACCACGGCTGCTAGTGTCCCAGCTGCTACTATTCATGTGCCTACGAGACTCCCAAGAGTGTCGACATGTGCATTTAAGATGCAGGCAATTAACTTAGACACACTGTATGCCACCCTCATGTCAATGAAACTATCGAACTCATCCGGGAAGGACGGTGTAAGTGTACGTATCTTGCAGTCATTCTTCCCGGGGGTAGGCCATGCGCTATTAGATGTTGTTAATGCTAGCCTAGCCACCGGCGTGGTACCGCGTGATTGGAAGCACGCGTTGGTGACCCCTATACCAAAAGGGAAGGTGTCCGCCGAGCCATCCGACACACGACCCATCTCGATATTGCCCGCGATCATGAAATTAGTTGAACGTGTAGTGCAGAAACAACTATCAGGCTACCTCGAGGACAATTATTTGCTTTCGGACGCACAACACGGATATCGAAAACAACGTTCTACTGAAACGGCCCTTCACGTCATAACAGATCAGGCTCTTCAAGCCATGGATAGTGGTAACATCTGCATTTTGGTATTATTGGATCTCTCAAAATGTTTTGATGTTGTTCCTCATGACAGACTTTTGGAAAAACTTTCTTTGTACGGCGTAGATGCTTCTTGGTTCCGCGACTATCTGACACACCACTCACAGCAGGTCCAGGTGAGGTGCGCGGACGGAACGGCTCTTCTTTCAGACTCCAAGGAAAATGTGATCGGTGTGTACCAGGGCGGAGCGTTGAGCTGTGTGTTGTACATGCTGTTCGCGAATGACCTTAGTCTGTGTGTGCCAGACGGTGTCAGTGTAGTCCAGTTCGCTGACGACACGCAACTAATGGTTACAGGTAGGAAGGGTGACGTGCAACAGCTGATCATTCGCATGGAGGACGTGCTTGACCGAGTGTACCAGTGGTTTTGTCATAGCGGCATGAAACTAAACGCCACAAAAACTCAGATGGTTGTATTAGGAACGCCAGCGATGCTTCGCGACTTAGCGCCAGTTACGCTTAGTTTCTGTGCGGCCACCATTGCTGAGTCAAAGGAGGTGAAGAATCTCGGCGTGTCAATGGACCGACATCTGAACTTCGCATCACACGTAGACAGCGTGTCTCGCAAGTGCACAGGTATACTTATAGCGTTGGTGCACGCACGCCATGTTATACCGATATCGGCGCTGAAGTGCATCGTTGAAGCGCTTGTCGTGTCTATGATGCGATACTGCCTGTCGGTATTCGGTTCATGCGGTGAGACGCAGCTACACCGTGTTCAAAAAGTGATCAACTTTTGTGCACGAGTCGTGACTGGCAAGAGACGTAGCGATAGCGTGTCTGAGACCATCAAACAGCTTAAGTGGTTGACTGCAAGACAGCTGGTGACATACCACACGGTATGTGCTGTAGAGCGCACCATCGTGACAGGTCAGCCTGAGTACCTCAGAAGCACGATAGGATACCGGGCTTGCCAACGTCACCACCACGACACAAGACGAGCTGGCCTCCTTACGCTCCCCTCTATTCGCACGGAGGCAGGTAGAAGGAGATTATGCTACCGCGGCGTGACTCGTCTAAACGAGCTAAATGTAGAGCCAGGAACACTATCCTACCGGGCGAAAGTTAGACAAATACTGTTGTCAAGCTAGGGGAGGTGAATGGGCAGGTGTGTATCAACAGTCATCTTTTGCATGTATGTACGTGTATCTTTGTTCGTGAAGTATTTTTCTGTGTAGGTATGCAAGTTCACCATGGCTGCGTTTTATATGTTTCAATGTTCTGTCGTGAACTTGTGAAAAGCCACTCCAAAGAGTGGATCTTGTTCAAATACATCTACATCTACATCTACATCATATGCACGCACATGTTTTGTTAGGCTTTGGATCCGAAGTTCTTGACCCACATGTTTTAAAGCTAGAGTGATGTTTTGCTCAGTGGCCATCTTTTCGACAAACAAGTACAACCAGACGAAACAACCATAACAAAGACAAAACCCAAATCAGTCAACAATTCAAACAAACAACACCACAATTCAAATAATGAAGAACAGTTAAAGGCGTTTATGTTTACGGAAAAAAATAAATAAAATGGCCTACTGTTTCGACGTTTGAAGAGAAGGTCTCAGAGAATCCGGGTTATCACGGCACCAAATGTAGCCTTGTTCTCCGGTTACAGATGACGAAGAAGACGTAGAAGTGATTGAAGTGATAGTCTTAGTAGATAGTTCTCGGCGATGTATTTTGAATATAACCCAGCAGTTCGGCTAATATAAAGAGAGGCCGAAACGGAAAGAAGAAACAGCCAGGCCAACTTGGCCGGCAACGGTAGTCCGCCGTTGGGAACGCGACAGCGCGTTCGGGGCCGACTTCAGGTCGCGGCGGAGTCGAGACTGTCCAGCGGCGGCCGGCGGCGGGCGATCACTACCCGCCGGTCAGAGTCCACGCAGGCGCAGAGGCTACGGCGACGCCCTTCGGCAGGCCCATACAAGGTTAAGGATATCTCGTCATTGGTGACGTCACAGAGGGTCATAACGGAGCGTCATAACCACTTTCTTACAATCATACCTGAAAAAATAAAGTTGCAGAAACTCTGATAAACTACTCTGTAGCTGATGCAAGATTAAAGACATTGTACAGTTATTGATGCCCCTATAGAAGAAGAGAGTATAGACAGGTCCTAAGCAATATTTTTCATTTAATGTGAATATTTTTTTCTTCTCATTTCTGACAGACAGAAAAGTGCACCAGTAATAACAAAGCTATGACGTCACCAAAAACGATACATAAAGAGACATACAAGACAAGTGCAACAAAGAGTCTGTTGGGCCCATCCGAGGTTGCACCCCCCCCCCCCCCTCCACCAGTCTCACCCCTTCAAATCACCTTACTCTACCTGCATACAAGAAGGTTAATCCCACGAGTATTTATGAACTAATCCCTTATCTGTAAAGTATTTATATAATATAATTTTGAAGGAAGCAAGTGTCACTGCATCAGCGACATCCCCTGGTAGCATATTCCAATGTCCTACAACCCTTCTACTGAAAAATTACTGTCATAGCCTAGTCCTAGTTTGTTTAATGTTGAGTTTAGGCTGATGACCTCTACCTCGATTTTCCCTATTGAACTCAAGCATTCCCTTTAAATATCCGGAATGCTGACCATTTACAAATTTGAAGACTTCAATTAGATCTCCTCTTAGCCTTCTATATCTAAGTGAAAACATACCCAATTTCTTTTATCTATCTTCATAAGGAAAACTACCAAGACAATTAACCATTTTTGTTGCCCTTTTTTAAACTCTTTCTAACAACCAGCAATCTCTCATATGTTGGAGACCAGGCTTGTAAACAATACTCCAAATGTGGTATAACGTATGCAAAATACAGTTTTGATATTACCTTTTAATTGCTGTAAATGTACATAATCATGCATAACCAATCATAACCATCACCATAACTATTAACCAATCATATGATACATAATCAAACTTTACCTAACATTTACAGCAATAATGTCGTAGGGACCCATGTTTAGAACGTGCCGCTCACATTCGCTCGCTGCGATGCAGAACCTACCAGGGGCTGTCGCGCCCCTATACCCCAGCCCCCAGACCATCTCATAGACAGCATGGGTGGAGCTTTTCAGAGCAAGTTATAGGTGGGGCAAAATTTCATATTGGATGGTTGTTTTGCATGGCTGAGGAGACAAATTAAACAGTTTAACACTAGGAAACCTTCAATCTGAAAAACGTTGGTGGGACAGAACATAACAATGGTGGGGCCAAAATCAAAGTTGATTGGGGCAGTCGCCGCACCAACTTGGGGGGGGGGGGGGGGTGAATTACTGAACCGAACGTCAAATACAAACGGTTTTTAATTTAATCAGACTTTTTACAGGTAGGGTTGACATCATTAAAACCAGACACATCCTAATGCCATACCTTTCATGCTATTGGTGATGAAGTCGATACCGACACACTACATCTCCAATAGCATGAAAAGTATGTTGTTAGGGCGTGTCCGGGGTTACAGTTGTTTACCGTTTTCTCCCTTCAAACTGACAACCCTTTTGCCTGGGATGACTTTCAGACACCACACACCACCAATAACATGAAGTTTGATGTTCTTGATGTCCCAAATTACCACAACACCACCAGTAACGTGCCAAGTCTGATGTGTTGACATGTTCAGTTTACCCTACTTGCTATGCGATTTATTTTATCCCCTTTTTGAGCAACTATATTATTAATTATTTTAACTGAACCTTACCTTGAACTCTGAAGAAAGAGGTGCTTCACAGAATTGCTAAAAAAAAATCCATGCGTCGCTTCCGAAAGCGACGATCGCTCCAAATCGAGGTTTTAAAATGCTGCCATCATGGCTCCATAGTCATTGGTCAACAATCTAAAATATACTCTGGGTTTCTAAATTTGTTCCAAAATTTATACCATTTCTACTATGCAGCGAAATTGACTGATAAAACCAGCGGATCCGCGGGTTGGACGTCGGAGAGTCGCAATAGTAGCTTGCAGGACAACTTGGTAGTTTTGTATGGTCTATAAGAACAACTATGTTTGTGGTCTAATATGCTGCCAAACTGATATCACTGTTGCTATGTGGGACGCGTATTTTTTTTTAGACTGAGACGCATGTTTTTTGTTGTTGATAGACTGTGCATTTTCATGTGTGAACTAATTCAGTAGAAATTGCCCTCGAATATCCCACGATTCGATGTAAAAAGCACACGCATGCAAAAATATAGCATATGGCTCCTCTAATGGATCATTTGTGATGAAAAAAGAGCCAACCTGGCAAGAAAAAGGATTTTTTTTTTCTCCATCGTCGTCCAGCATGACGGGCCATTTTACCACCCCTGCAATACCTACAGCAGTTTACCCCTACTTTTTATTTTAGATATTCTCCATGTAATGATAAGCTAATAATGATAATAATGATTATAAGTTGTCTTGAAAAATTAAAGATATTCTGATAGCATGAAAAGTCTGAGGTTAGGACATGTCAGGGTTACAGCAGTTTAACATAGTTTAAATTTGAGTATAACATGTAAAGTCTTAGGTTAGGATATGTCCGGGCCATTACAGCAGTTTACCCTAGCAGTTTACCATATCATTACAGCAGTTTATATGTAAGCTGACAGGCCGTCAACTACCAACGTAACTTTGAGCATAATGGTTTACCACATGCCTTACAGCAATTTACTTGCAGGCCGGCAGGCCATCAACTACCAACTTACCTTTGAGCATAATGGTTTACCATATCCTTACAGCAGCTTACATGCAGGCAGGCAGGCCGTCAACTACCAAGGCTGTCAACTACCAACTTACCTTTGAGCATAATGGTTTACCATCAGGCCGAAAGCCTGAAAGCCTTTCCCCATAAACTACCCATAAAAAGCTTCCCCCTTTAACCATAAACCTCCATAAACACTGGCACTTTATTCTCTACATAATTTACCAATGCAATTTTGGGACACTGCTTCTGCTCAACAACTTCTTGCGGCTGATGGTCTGCTACCCCGTACCCCCCCCCCCCCCCCCGTTCAATAACTTTTTGTGCTGACAGCTGACGGCCTGCTACCCCTACCCCCGTTCAACAACTTTTTGAAATACGCCACTAGAAATGCACTGGTGCTGTTGAAAAATATTGTTCCAGCTATGCAGAAATCTGTAAAATACTTAGGGTAAGATGGGGCAACACGCCCCACCGGGGTAAAACGCCTCACCAAGATATCTCGGAATTTAAAAGGTCCCGGTAAAAATATTCTGCTCTACAAAACAAGCAACATTTGGTCGGTGAACCTCATAGAAGGCGACATAATTTCTGCGACCCATTTTCCAGAGATATGAGTAATAGTCTGTTTTTGGAGCGTTTTCTGTTATTTCAGTACTGAAATGGACCAGGAGCATTCTTTCTCTCAACACTTTTCTTCCAGATAATTCAAGCCAACTGAAAGGTCAGAATCTGATGTAAGAAAATGTCTATTGCTCATTTATGGGTTCATGCACGTTTTTGGCATTGGCTCGCTTTTCATCAAAAACAACGCAATGGGGTAAAACGCCCCTTTCGTCTTGGGGCAAGACGAAAGACGAAGACGAAGACGAAGTGCTTAACCGTGGATGACCTATTGTGCCTAAACTGTTCAACTGATCTAAATAATGGACATAGGCCAGCGAATGCATATTTAAAGAGCCTTTGATTGCTTTTGTCCGTTTGTTCCCAGCTATCATAGTTTCCGAGATATTTGGGGAAATCTGAGACAGATTCCAGGAGTTACCATGGTGACCTTTGACTACCTCTGTTGACCTAAGTATTGACCTGAGCCAAAAAAAACGAAATAGTTTCGATATTAATTCCGACGAGCTATCGACCGGTATTTTTAGTTTTCGCCTTCTCTCCATAGGAGCCAAGCTCGAGGGGATGGGGCGTTTTGCCCCATCGACAGGGAGCGTCTTGCCCAGGGGGTGGGGCAATACGCCCCTTTTGCATGCTCCTCGAAAATCGTCGCCTACAAATTTGTTAACTGAAGAAGGTATAATTAGGCGATGCAGAATACAAGCCAAATCTCCGAACTATGTGAACATGCTATCAATCGCCGCCTCCGTCAAATAGGAAACGATATTTTCAGGAAAATGCATCTAATTTTTTTTTGCCCCATGCTACCCTACAAAGCACAAGCAACAGTCATCAGAATTATGTCTTATCTATGCCAATTATTACCTGTATGTTCTGCTCTGCAGACTTGCAAAAATATACATCAACCTGACAAAGAACAACGTGTCTATGATGATTGGGGCTAAAACCCCAATCATCATAGACGCGTTGTTCTTGGTCAGGTGCTTCAGGGGCACAGATTGCTTTTGGTCACTTGGCGCCCATGAATACCTACCTAATTCTGAGGTAGGCAGTTAGGATGAGGATGAAGTTTCTTCACTAAAGCACAATGTGTCAGTATTGTCTGCACTCTGACTTGACAAGCAA
>JAXIVJ010001250.1:32500-146148 GCA_036785665.1 Chirona hameri
TGCCTCGATGGCAGCATGCAGATTGAAGGAGGCAATGCGTGTGTGCTTCAGGCACTATGATTATGAGTCAGGCTCACATGTTAAGTTGAAGAAGTCTGCCATCCCATCACTGGTATGTGTTGATCCTTACCGCTTGTGTATTAAAGTAGGTGCTTAACTTTGATAAACTTTGCCTTGTGAAGGAATACACACATTTTGGAGCACCGATTTGTTTGAAAATCATTGTAACGGCTTACCATTTGGGCCAAATTTAGTTTACACTTTATTGATTAGCATCAGGGGCGGATCCAGGGGGAAATGGGACACATACCCCACAAAAGTCTGAGGAGGGCCCCCTCTGTGGACGGTTGGGCCTGGGTCCATCTGTGTCTGAGGACCTGAGGGCCCTTGCCAAGCCCGGGGTACAGCCATGACTGAGAAGGCCCTTTCCAGACCTTTGATGGCCCAACACTGGTTTGAAAGGGCCCTCGCTGGGCCTGAGAGGGCATTTACCAAGCTTAGAGGCCCTACGACAGTCCAAGGGGCCCTTACCAGGCTAAGGGAGCACAAAGCTGGTTTGAGAGGGTCCTTCCCAGGTCTGCACATGCTGGTGGTCCTCTCAGGCCAGCATAGGGCGCTCTCAAGTCTTGCAAGGGCCCTACAAGACTGGCATAGGCCCTCTCAGGCTTGACAAGGGCCTTCTCATACCTGAAAATACACTTGGACCGACTGCAGACCCTTTCAGACTGGCAAAAATGCTTGGGAGCCCCTTGCAGCTCGTGGGCCCTTTGACGTCTGATGTGCCACCGCCCCCCACCCCATTTTCTTTCCTGGATCCGCCGCTGACTAGCATGAGAGGTTTGCCAGTGTTGTATGCAAGTGTGTTGGTGAGAAGCAGGCACGTAGCCAGGATTTCGTCCAGGGGGGGGGGGGGGGGGCGCCTCGAAAGGGCCCCTTCCCGAGCGTTGAAAGGGCCCCTTCCTAAACGTTGAAAGGCCCCCCCCCCAAAAAAAAAAACGCATGAAAAGGCACGTTATAAGGCTGGAAAATGCAGTATGGCAGGTATGGCATGGGCCATACCAACGTTTAGGAGCTTGAGTTAGCAAACTGCCACATCAACTTCGGAACCAGCGACACGAATTTGGAATCAGCTATACCAACTTGGAATATTTTTTTTAAGTTCAAGAGCTTGAACTCTGAAACAAATTGCGCCGCGGAGCGGCGCGAAAATTTTGAGTATTATGCCCTGAGTTGGTTTCTCATCAATGCGTCGCATTGCGTATGGTGCGGACCTCTAAAATTGCTATATGGTGCGTTAAAAAGTGCGGGGGAAAAGTACTAAAGTGAACTATTTCACCCAATAATATAGGAAAGTAGCAACATAACACATAAATGCGCCGAGAAACTGACCGATTTTTTTTCCTAACCCGCATATAATTGAATTTGTAGTTAAATTGCGCCGCGGAGTGGTGCGATTTTTTTAAGTTTTATTCCCTGTACAACTGTATGTATTCTTACTGTTGAAAGGCCCAAGGTCCCTTCAGATCGTCTAGGGGCCCCTCTGACCTTTTCTACGCCCTTCCGACCTGTTCAGGGACTCATCTGTGATCCGCGAAACGAAAAGACATTATGTGGAGTGGGTGATATATATAATACAAAGAGGGCTTACTCAACAGGAAAAAATAAAATCGGATCTTTCGGGTATATTGTAGCACCCTGACGAAGGGTGTTACAATATACCCGAAAGCTCTACTTTTAATATTTGTATTGTGGAGTAAGTCCTCCTTGTTTTAATCTTCATCTGGGATCTCTACGTGCTTTGACCCTTCCGGTCTCACCAGAGACTCCTCTGACCTTCCAAGAAGCCCCCCTTGTGTGTCAAGGGGCCCATTCGGCCTGTTCAGAGGTCCTTCCGACCTGGCCAGGGACTGCACTGGCTGCTTTGTCGCCCTGCCGACATACTCAGGGGCAGGGGCGGCGGATTGCGGGCGCAGGGTACCCAAAATCCCCCCTCAAATGAAAATCCTGGGGAGGGGAAGGGTCATGTTGCCCCCAGATTGAGCAGACTAAAATCTGGGGGGGGGGCAAAACTACCCTTTGCCCCCAGGATTTTCGACTGGGGGGAATTTTGGGTACCCTGTCACCGCAATCCGCCGCCCCTGCTCAGGGGTCCCTCCGATCTGCCCAGGGCCCCTCCAGTCTGGCTAGGAACTCATCCGGCATGTTCAAGGGGCCTTCCGACCGGCCCAGGGACCCTTTCGGTCTAGCCAGGGGCCCCTCTGACTTGCCCAGGAGCCCCTCCAATCGGCCCAGCGACTCTTCTGGTCGGCCTGCGCTGACTGCTTTGTCGCCCTGCCGACATGCTCAAGGGGCCCTCCAACCTGCCCTGGAGCCCCTCCGTGCTGGCCAGGGGCCACTTCGGCATGTTCAGTGGCCCTTCTTACCCGTCCAGGGGTCCTTTCGGTCTGGTCAGGGGCCTTCCGATCTGCGCAGGGGCCCTTTTAACTTTCCAGGGGCCCTCTGGTCTCTCCAGGGGCCCTCTGGTCTCTCCAGGGGCCCTCTGGCCTCTCCAGGGGCCCTCTGGTCTATCCAGGGGCCCTTTAACCTTCTAAGGGGCCCTTCCGACCTAGCAAGGGACTGCGCTGGCTGCTTTGTCGCCTTGCGACATGCTCCGAGGGCCCTCCCACCAGCCCTGGGGCCCCTCGGTGCTGGCTAGAGGCTCATTCGGATGTTCAGGGGCCCTTCTGACCCACCTAGGGGCCCTTTCGGTCTGGTCAGGGCCCCTCTTAACTTCCCAGGGGCCCTCTGGTCTGTCCAGGGGCCCTCCAACCTGCTCAGGAGCCCTTATGACCTGGAAAAGGACTGCGCTGGCCGCTTTGTCGCCCTGTCGACATGCTCAGGGGCCTCTCAACCTGCCCAGGGGCCCTCTGTGCTGGCTAGGGGCCCATTCGACGTGCTCAGGGGCCCATTCGACGTGGTCAGGGGCCCATTCGACGTGCTCAGGGGCTCTGACCCGCTCAGGGGCCCTTTCGGTCTGGCCAGGGACCCCTCTGTCATGAACAGGGCTCTTTTGAACGTCCAAGGGGCCCTCTGGTCTTTCAGAGAGGGCCCTAGTGGCCCTAAAGGGCCTTTGAAGTCCTCTAAACTCTCTAAAGACCACGCTTCGTGTATTAACCCGCGCGGCGCTGGGGTCTCCATCCGAACGTGCGGTGCTGGGGGGTAAATTTTATCCCCCCCTCGTATCTTCCGAACCAATAACCGCAGCGAGACGCGCAAGGCGGCGATCGAAAGCTCTCAGTGAGAAGAATCTAACGCATGCCCGAAATTATTAACATAAGGTCACATGTCAGGTCACGGTCAGGTCAAGTGTCAAAATTTAAGTATTTGGGTTTTTGGGCTATACTTTCCATCCAAAGCCTTGTATTGCAACTATTATCTCACAAAGTGCTCCCAAATGTATAATGCATCTCCCGCATAAGTAAAAGTGAAATTTTAAGCAAAGGTGAAGGTCAAGGTCAGGTCACAAAAGGTCACAGGTCTACGAAAGCCATGCGACACATGTTGTATGGGTTATTTTACACGTATAATTCGATAGAAGCAGCCATTTTCACAGCCTGACACCATATAATCGCCCTCAGGTCAAGGTCAGGTCACAAAATAAGGTCAAAATTTGAAATTGATTAATCTAACTAAACATTGCATGTTTCTAGACTAGTTTTGTCTTCGAAATACAGTGGTGGCATTTATTTGTCTGTATCTGGTCAGTAAAAGCCAAAAAACGCAATTTAAACAAATGACGTCATGAGTTACTTATTCTTAGAGAGCCATAAGTCAGTCAAAAATAAAGAAATTGCTTTGGAAATTTGGTTTGAAACATCGTTCATACCTCGGCTCTCTAATATATCTTTACGGTTTTTTGAAAATTTTCAAACAAAAACTTTTGTGGAAATTCTTCCCCCAAAATCAGTTTTTTGCATTTTTGGGGGGTCAAAAACCAAAAATTTTTGAACATCTGAGATAGCCATGTTAAAGACAATGTTATTTCCTTTCTTTTGACTTCTTTTATTTGCAATTTGCATCAACACGCTATTTTCTACCTTTTTCAAACATTTAACGTTTTTTCACCAAAAATGACATGACATGACGTCACTAAACGTCATTATCTCCTCAAAATTTTCACGAATTTCAACAAAATTATAACACAAGATGTAGAATTGATGCACCATAAGGTACCGCAAGTTCACTTCGATATCTGTCATAGTTTTCAAGTTATGGAGAAAATCCGGGAGGGGGGGTAAAATTTACCCCCCAGCGCCGCGCGGGTTAAAGAGCCTATGATACCGCGCTTCGCGCGGTCCTCGTCGGCCCTTTTCGGCGCGCTGCGCGCGCCGAAAAGGGCCCTCGCGCGTCAAAAAGGGGTCCTCCTGGCCTCCAGGGGGGGGGGGGGGGGGGGCGCCGCCCGCCACCCTCCCTTGGCTACGTGCCTGGTGAGAAGTACAAGAAGAAGTGAAATCAAATATGTCTGTGTAATTTTGCTTCAGTATTTACTGCTGTACAAATGCATATTTCTCAAGCATTTCAAAGGTACACTACTGGTACATACTGGGTTCCAGTGGTATTTTGTCCAAGCATAGCACGACTTAATATTTCCTGATACTGTTTATGTCTGTTCATGTGATTTGAATTACACTATAACATAATGAATAATCGAGTAAATGATAAAATACATCATTCAGTATCTAATGGCATTTTATCATTCCCATTTCCACATTTCATGACCTGTGTGCCATTGCCTTTCCAGCACCTTCCTGACATGGCTCCGGAGCCTGCAGACAGTCCATCAGCTCTGGTAACCAGTGGCAGCAGTGAAGCTCGGCTGAAAAGGAGCGGCACACACGTGCTGGGTGTCACGGGACAGCTGCAGTTGTTGGGCGCGCGCGACCGGCCGGCGCGGCCGAATAGGAGCGACCCGATCTCTGTCTGTATGTGTGGCCTGCAGGAAGACGGGGGGGGGGGGGGGCTGGGGCTGGGCTGGGCTGCCTCCAGATGGATGAGCAGGATTTTGACAGTTCATTGAGTGTGAGGTAGGGGAGGGGGGAAAACACCTAGCTGCCCCCCCCCCCGTCTCAAAATGTGGCAGCGCCCTTGCATGTGTGTGTGCCCTGTTTTGAGATACGACTGATGCCTGATCTGACCCGACCTCTAGCTTGACCTCTGACTTGACCTCTGACTTGACCTCTGACCCGACCTCCGACATGACATCTGACCCGACCTCTGACATGCCATCTGATCCGACCTCTGACATGACATCTGACCCGACCTCTGACATGACATCTGACCCGACCTGACATGACAGCTGACCTGACCTCACTGTGCGTGTCGTGACATGCAGGGGACGCTGTTTGCCATTTGCCTCTGACATGACGCCTGTCTGTGAGTGGCTTGCAGGGAGACACGGCTGCCGTCTGACCTCTGATCTGACCTCTGCCTGTGTGACCCAATGGGAGAAATGGCTGCTGTTTGACCTCTCACATGCCTGAACTCTGTGCAGGGGCGGCGCCCCCCCCCCCCCGGGGGCAGATTAGCATGATTTTAACAGCTCAATGAAAGTGAGGTAGAGAGGGGGAACACCTGCCTTCCCCCCCCCCCCCCCGTCTCACAATATTGTGGCAGCGCCCTTGCATCTGTATCTTGTGTGTGCCCTGCTTGGATACACAGCTGCTGCCTGATCTCTGGCCTGATATTTGACCTGACCTCCGGGTTGACCTCTGACCTGACTTCTGACCCGACCTCTGACATAACATCTGACCCGACCTCTGACATGACATCTGACCTGACCTCACTCTGTGCGTGACCTGCAGGGGGACGCTGTTTGACATCTGGCCTGACCTCTGTCTGTGCGGGACCTGGTAGGAGACGCGACTGCTGTCTGACCGCTGGTCCGACCTCTGGCATGGCATCTGATCCGGCCTCTGACATGACATCTGATCCGACCTCTGACATGACATCTGATCCGACCTCTGACATGACCTCACTCTGTGCGTGACCTGCAGGGGGACGCTGTTTGACATCTGACATGACCTCTGTCTGTTACCTGGTAGGAGACGCGACTGCCGTCTGACCGCTGGTCTGACCTCTGGCATGACATCAGACCTGTCCTGTGTCTGTATGTCTCTATATGACCTGCAGGCATACACGGTTACTGTCTGAGTTCTGACCTGACCTCGGTATGTGGCTGTAGTTAGGCACAACTTCTGACCTCTGACTTATATCGCACAGTTGATATTAACATGGAGTACTTGTTCGTTTGTTGTACATTTCTAAGGTGCGGAGGAAAGGTGAAATGGTGACATCATTTGCTGTGGAGAATGGAATTGGTCATGTTTGGTATTGTTATTGTTACGTTGCTATTGCTTTTACTAAAATGTAAAATGTATGAATGGCTCATCCGTTGACTTTGATGTTTCATAATACAGCCAGAACAAGTAAGCATGGTTTTTCTCGGTGTTTGAACCAGGACTTAGTGACTGCGCCTCTGGTCTAGTTCTAAGACCGCTGTAGCTGAGTTGTGACGCTGATATGTGATGGCCTACTAGACAGTCAGTCAATAGAACGGGACGTTGACGCTACATGTGGTAGTACTAAAAATTATAAAAGAGAAGAAACGATTCATGAAACCATTTATTCAGAAAACCACTCATGTTTGATTGTAAGCATTATTTCATGAAGCTTGTAACTTAAATCAACGGTAAAGGCGTAAAGGCTGCGTAAAACCATGTATTCATCGTAACAATCATTTTGAACGATAAACAAAGACTCGCCCGGCTGTCGTGACATTCCTGGCTGGGCGAGTCGCCGCCGCTACCACTGATGTTCCATTACAGCTTCTCGGTACGCCCTCCCGCCAACGAGTTGCGGAACAACCGCGCAGACAACACAACAAGGAAGCCTGAAGGCAGTGAATACTGAACACAATATAAGATTGGCACTGTTCTGTGACAAAAAATAGCAACCTACCACAATGGAGAATGAAGACAGAAATCTCTCACAAAAACACAGTAACATTGTTCTTTGCTACTGGTGTCTTAAACGAGGAAAGTACACCATTGTTGAAATATTGCTTTCCCATTTTCAAAAAAAGGGAAAAAATATCACCAGAAATGGGGAAAATGGCCTCCCATTCCAATTATATTAAATCATATATTGAAGATGTCCATTTTTTAATATTCACTTCATGCAAGTGCAATGCAAATGCAAATAAATCTGCAAAATAATTGCAAATAAATATATTGCAATAAAAAGACCATAGTGCATAGACACATGCTGTTGAAATGCATCTAAATCGGCGTTACCAGCTTTACAGCTTTTCATAAACTTCTTAGTTAGTCATCCAAGATTCATCTTTCCTCACTGCTTATATTTTTTTCTATACAATTACAGCTCTATGATACCAGTAACACTGCAGCCAAGGCCATTGCAGCCATCACCTGAAACTTGTGCAATATGTACCTACTTGTATTGAATAAGTAGTGGAGTAGTGTGATTGCATGCCATTTTGTACTGACAATATGTATTGTCAATATAAGCAGACTTTGATTCAACATTTGTAATGATTCAATCACAATTCATTTCATCTTTGGGACCTGAATTATTAAATCACCATTTCGTTCATGGATTTTTTTTTAGAATCGTTTTTTTCAGATTCAAAGAAGAAAAATATGTTAATTGTTCACATTTGCTTCAACATTTAAATATATGACATTTAAGTTATATCAACATTTAAATATATATGACATTTAAGTTATATCAACATTTAAATATATACACGACTGAGGGAGAGAATCTTGCTAAGGAGCTCAGCATCGTTTGGATCAGTGAGGCCATGTGGCCTTTCTAAATCCTCCATGTTTATAAGTATAAGTAAGTATAAGTATTAAATATATATATATATATATATATATATGTGTAAATATATATGTGTGTGGTCATTAAACCATTGTTACAGCAAAAATATCAGATTGGCCATTATTGTCTTATATTGACAATTTATATTGAAAATAACTTACATTTACATTGCCAATTTAGGTATGTGTAAATCCATTAACATAAATCACACATGTTCCTCACTTAACTTATTTGCCTTTTAAAGTTAAAAACACTCATCACTTTTTAGCTGGTACCATGGACGCAGGCTATCACCATTGGTAGCTGTTGGTAGGGTGAACTGCTGCAACCTCGGACACATCATAACCTTGGACTTTTTATGCCATCAGAATGTTAACAATACAGACACAGTTTCGCCAGTAGCCCCTATACTCTGATAGCATGACAAGCCTGAGGTAAGACATGTCTGAAGATTGGGCTTTTACCATACCTACAGTGTTATAGGTACCAATTTGCAGTAAATATCCGGTAGCTAATTCCCATTCTCATAAAAGTATAATTAAATTGTGTTCACACAATTGATATTTTTAACATAAAGGTAGGTATAGCACGTATTGATGTCTTACTTATTCTAAATTGAAATAAGTATTAACTGCACATAGGTGGTAGGTACCTACCTAGTACCTACCACAACAATAAGAAACATGGAATTAAATTTAATTACAGGCTCCTAGAATTGCTTTGGAGCTGGTGTGCGGAGTGGAAAACTCTAGACTAAAATAAGTATAAAGAGTGGAAAATTAAACCAAAAGGCATATGTACGAGGCTTTATCGCCCAATTACCTGCTCACCAAAATTAGTTATTACCTATGCCAATTTTTAACTGTCTTTTCGTCCACAGGCTGTCCCTATCATTACATCCATAAATCAGTATCAGGTTTCCAATTATCCAATACATTTTAAAATAAGGAGTGGGAAATTCACAGTAAAGCTCAGGAAAAAGAGTGGAAAAATAGTATCCATAGGGTGACATTTTCCACCAAAATTTCCCAATGCTAGGACACTGAATTAAAATGTATCTAAATCGGCCTTTTTACGGTTTTCAATAAACTTACACAGCTTTCTGTAGTCAAAGAGGTCAATATCTCACTTTAGTATTTACCAAATCATTACTTTTGATACAACAGGAGCTATACGATCCCAGATAAACTGCAACCACCAGCACCAACCCCAAACCCAAGGTGATATATCCCCAAACCCAAGGCGATATGTATAACCCAAACCCAAACCCACGGAAGCGCACGTATTGAATAGGCGGAACGTATTTTATCTACCGTGGCCTGGGCGAAACGATCGGCCTGTATTTTGTCTTAGGTGCGTCGCTCACGTAGCAATTTGTTACCTCTGATTACCTTCACCGTAGTGGGGATCGTTTTTTTCGATATCGAAACGAAAAATAAGTAAAAACAATATAAGTGAAAATTCAACTAAAGGGGCTCCAGATGTAAATTTCGTTGTATCCAACCATCACAACAATAGCTACTTATCGTAGGAAAAATAATTTTGACAGATCAAAACAGTAGGCACACTCCCTTTAAAGAGAATATTGACCTTTTGATTTATTTTTATGCACTATTTTACGTTGATTATTTTGTCAAAAAGTGTTTATTTTATTGATTTGTGTTATATACAGCCAGAGACTATACAAAACTCAGAACGTTGAAAATAAATGTGCCACTATGACAGTTTTCTTTTAAAATGAGGGTTGCAACCACTAACTAGCCTGTCGTTGGGTGCTTGAGTTAACTGCTAATTTGGATTCCATTTTTATTAAATGTGTTTTAATTGTGAAGGATATCAGGGAATAATAATAATAGACAGATTGCAGGAAGTATTGCATAAACCATTTTGTAAAAAAGCAATACTAGATTTAGATGGGAACCGAATTTCGTTACCAAGCACTTGAGAGCACTGGTCGTTAAAAGTGTGGAACGCTTGTCAACTTTAACATGAAATATCTGTCGGTATAAACTTGAATATAATGCAATATGTGATCAATTTACAATATATTTTGGTCTCGTCTGTCATTCCAAGTAATAACTCCATTGTTGTGGGAAAATGTAAATATTTTTCTAAGGTTTTTGGCTACCTCATAATCTTCCCCTTCTCCCCTCTCCCCCTCCCCTCTCCCCTCTTCCCTCTCCCCTCTCCCCTTTCCCCTTTCCCATTTCCCCTCTCCCCTCTCCCCTCTCCCCACTCCCCACTCCCCTCTTCCCACTCCCCTCTCCCATCTATCCCATCTCTCCCATCTCTCCCATCTCTCCCATCTCTCCCATCTCTTCCATCCCTCCCATCTCTCTCTCTCTCTCTCTCTCTCTCTCTCTCTCTCTCTCTCTCTCTCTCTCTCTCTCTCTCTCTCTCTCTCTCTCTCTCTCTCTCTCTCTCTCTCTCTCTCTCTCCCCCCTTCTGCTCTCGTGCTCTGTGTCTCTTTCTCTCCTTCTCTCTCCCTGTCTGTCTCTTTCAATTATTTGTATAAATAAATGCGTACTACTTGAAAAAAAACATAAATCTTTGTTTGCTTTATAATTACGTTACATCACTCTACGTGTGAGATATTCAGAACTTTGAACCTCTATCCACAATTTGCATCACTCATCATCATCACTCAAGCCCCAGAAATCCAGTCAAACCGCTTCTCCCGCCGAGCCAGCGCTCTGCGTATCGGTGACCTCTGACCCTTACGCTGCCGGTTTGTAAGGCGGACAATTATTGCCTGGCGCGGAGTCTGCGGCTACTACATCCTTACTACAATGAATAGCCTCTATTCGAGGACCCGCTAAATGCGAGCTACTACGCCCGATGCTGTGCCGGCGTGGCCTTACAACTCTCCGATCAGAGGCGGTCTCAGGGTTGAGATCCCTCGGTGCACTCAGGTGGGGAGAAAATCAGGTTTTTCGAATATTGTGATTTTATTTGAAGGCGTAGAATAGTGCAAAGTGATAGATAGCCTATGTGTAGGACGGAGATGTGCCGCTTATTTTTTTCAGGTATATCTATTGTTGTTATGAAACGATGCTAGGTTTTACCTATAGTACCTATAGTAGTACCTACCATTACTTTTGCAGTGACCTGTACCTACTAGTGCTAACCCGTCGGCTCCGCTGGACGATTAGCTGGCATCTCCGGGATGGAGGTATCCGCACCAATTCAGCACGTTAGTTAACTGGACTGGAACTGGGACTGCATAGGACATAATTACCTATTACCCGTCAAGGGATCATCGCCCCACCAACTCCAGTGCGTCGGCATAGCTAGCTGGCATCTCCGGGATGGAGGTATCCGCACCAATTCAGCACGTGAATTAACTGACTTTTAAACTGAATAAACTGAGCGGTGCCGGATGGACAGACAGACAGATAGACAGATGCTTATCAAATAATAATATAGATGTTATGTGGAATACGTCTACTAGTATTAAGTAGGGTAATTAGGTTCAGTTAAAAAAAAACAATGGTCTTATTTTTGTAGCTGGGGTATTCCACGACAAATGGACAAAACAAAGTGCAAAATGACACCATCATGTCACCGATTATGGCCAAAATTGGTATATGGGGTAACTTAGGGCGCGTAAGTGAGCTGTGAAAGTTGTATTGCAATGCAAGCAGTGGTTCAGTAGATATTTCCTCGGACATTTTTATAAGGTCACGGTGCAGGTCAATCTTTGCCAGCCCATATGGTGGATAATTTATGAAGCAATATAGATGTATTATATGTCATTAGAATGGCAATTTATTTTGTATACATGGTGGTATCTTTATACATGGTTTTATAACATGGTGATGTTGATTTTTTCATTTGCAAAAATTGCAAAATTTTGTAAGTTTTCGAAATTGTACAACTTTTTTGGATACCTTTTCTCAAACGTGTTTCTATTTTATTGTTATGCTATTCTTACGTGTAAGGACGTGTCAATTAAGTGGAAAAAAATGAAATTGAGAAATATTTGCCTCCAAAAATATCTCAAATTTGGTCATTTAACGTGCTGTATTATATATTGTTGAGTTCTGTCCACCCTTCACGTCTTCCAGCCACACAGGCTCAGGCCACACAGGCAAACAGGTCTCGTCAAACCCTGTATTCCAGTAGAACAGACGTCAAGTCAGAAACGTGGTCACGGCAGAACTGGCGAACTGCGCGGCAGTTCCGACCGAAGCCAAGATGGCTTCCCGACAACAACCAATCACGCAGCGCCACAATACAACGCAAAAGGAACGCCGCCTCTAAATGATAATTCACAACAATATAAAAAAATATGCTATTCGCTAATAACTTTTGACTGAATAAAACTAGATTCGTATGGTAAACGATATTTTGCTGTTCTAATCAAGACTAGTTGAATGCTCGGCAGCATGATAACTCTTTCTGACATTTGATGACCTTGACCTTAAATTTCAAAGTTAGTATTTTTTACAAAATTATGATCTTTTTTTGGATACCCAAGCCAAATGTATTTCCTATTTTGACTTTATTATTGTTAAGGGTAAAAAAGTGTCGCTCAAACAGAAAAAAAATGATGGTTATTTATCTTCAAATATGCTCAATTTGGTCATTTTTTATGTTCTTTTCGAAAGATGTTATTCTCCAATAACTTTTGACAGAATACAGATAAAAAGGTAAAATGGACACCATTTTGTTATTTTCGTCAAGACGCGTTGAATGATATGCAGTATGCCTCTTTCTAACATTTTGTGACCTTCATCTAAGGTCAATGTCAAGGTTCCTATTAGGTTTCCAATTGTGGCCTTTGTGGCGACGTTATAAATCTTAAAACGTGTCTTGTTGCGAGGAATTCGATTGTGCTTAGATAATGCATGATCGTCAATGGCAACATTTAAATTCATTTTAATTTGAATGTCAAATAGTAACTTCATAACTTCCTTCTCGGTGTAAAGAAAGCCCGAAAATGTCTCAGTTTGCTTTATAATCATCAACAGTTGCGCAATTATTTTAATACCAATGCATTCCTATCTTTAAGACAAGTTCAAAGATATACAACATCGCCGTGTAGGTCAAATTTGGAAAGGTGACATTGCGTCGTGACCTTGACCTTAGGTCAAGGTCATCAAATGTCAGAAAGAATTCATGCTGCACAGCATTCAGCGCGTCTTGATGATAACAACAAAATTACGTTTACCGTGCCCTTCTAACTTTATTCAGTCAAAAGGTATTAGCGAATAACTAATTTGTATATAAAATAGCATGTAAAATGGCAAAATTTGAGATATTTGGAGGCTATCCATCAATTCCATCAATCATCAAATTGATCAAATTGAATCAATTCAAATTGAATTGATGGACTGGGATCAATATTTGGATCCCAGTCCATCAATCCATCAATTTTATTTTTCACTTAATTGACACGTCCTTACACGTAAGAATTAGCATAGCGAAACAAATAACCCAAGTCCGTAAAGGGGGAAAAATGGGGGGTACCTTTTAGGTCATATGGAGGCCCCTGGGGCCCGGAAAGCCCCCAGTGAAATTAGCCCCCCCCCATATTAGCCGTTTTCACGAAGGATTTTGCGTTTGGGGCGATTGGGGCGTTTGGGGCGTTTGGGGCGATTGGGGCGATTGAGGCATTTGGAGTAAATGGGGGGGGGGGGGGGGGGCAGTGTTAAGAGCTATGGCCACGTGACACGGTGTTTGGTCAAAAACTCCAAAACTCCATAACTCCAAAACTCCAAAACTCCAAAACTCCAAAACTCCAAAACTCCAAAACTCCAAAACTAAAAAAACTCAAAACTCCCAAAACTCCAAAACTCCAAAAACTCCAAAGCTCCAAAAACTCCAAAACTCCAAGACTCC
Source organism: Chirona hameri (assembly GCA_036785665.1). Lineage (NCBI taxonomy): Eukaryota > Metazoa > Arthropoda > Thecostraca > Balanomorpha > Balanidae > Chirona > Chirona hameri. The sequence goes on from JAXIVJ010001250.1 coordinate 46,229, forward strand.
AAAACTCCAAGACTCCAAAACTCCAAAACTCCTAAACTCCAAAACTTCAAAACTCCAAAACTCCCAAACTCTCAAACTCCCAAACTTTCAAACTCCAAAACTCCAAAAAATCCAAAATTCCAAAATTCCAAAATTATAAAAAGTCTTAAACCAAAACCCATAAAAATGTACAACCAACCTTCGGACCGGCGATGCCCCATAGCATTGCCTCCGCGCATATCCGAATAACCTAAGATTGGTTGTATCCGAATATCCGAATAACCGAAGGTTGGTTGTATCCGAAGGTTGGTTGCACCATTGGAATAACACTTCGGAATTTTGGAATTTTGGAATTTTGGAACTTTGGATTTTGGAGTTATGGAGTTTTGGAGTTTTTGACCAAACACCGTGTCTCGTGGCCATAGCTCTTAACACTGCCCCCCCCCCATTTACTCCAAACGCCCCAATCGCCACAATCTCCCCAAACGCCCGAAACGCCCCAAACGCAAAATCCTTCGTGAAAACGGCTATTGGGAGGCTGGTTCCGCCAGTGTATGTGGTTGGTCACAAGTCACAGGGTCACAGGGAACAGTGTTGAGCACGGCCGTCTCCTGGACAAGCTCGGCTGGTACGGCATCCAACCGGTTTGGTTTGAGGACTGGCTGCGGGGCAGGACTCAGAGCATACGAGGCGTATCCTCGGCTCCCCTGGACGTGGCGCATGGCGTGGTACAAGGGTCCATTTTGGGCCCAGTCCTGTTCTTAATTTTTACCAATGACCTCATCCAACATGTTCCTTTTAGCAAGATGATCATGTATGCTGACGACGCTCAGTTCATTGACGCAGACGTGCCAGCCAACATCCCGGACCTAAAAGCTCGAATTGAAAATAGGCTCTCTTTGGCTCTTAAGTGGTTCACCCAAAAACGACTGAAAATGAACCCGTCAAAAACAGAAATGATTGTCCTAAAATTTCGACGTATGAATGCTGACACAAACTTCTCCGTCCTAATCGGCAGCGACCAAATTGCACCGTCTGCAAGCGTCAAGGTCCTGGGCGTCGTCATCGATCCTTACCTAGCATGGGACAGGCACGCCACCACCGTCGTCCAGCGCTGTACCATGATTTTAGTCGGACTAGCCCGGATGCGCCATAGGCTGCCCAGCGAGACTAAGCGCCTGCTCATTGAGGCTCTCGTGTTCCCTCACGTGCGCTACTGTATTAGTGTCTGGTGTAGCTGCACCACCGCACAGAAGAACCGAGTTCAAACAGTTATTAATTTTGGTGCGAGGATTGTGACGGGTCTGGGACGGCAGGAGCATGTCACGCCAGTGCTGCGAGAGCTGGGGTGGGGGAGAGTTGACGATCGACTCATCGAGCATGCCATGTCAGTCATGCGCCATCTAATGACTGCGTCTAACTCGTCCGAAATTCTGCGTGATCTGATTGTGACTCGTTCTGTCGTATCAGCCCGTTGTACAAGAGCAACTGACAGTGGTCACCTGCTACTTCCCCGTGTCAAAACGGAGTTTGCCCGCCGTGACTTTCTCTATCGGGCTGTCAGCCGCTGGAATAATATGCCCCAAGCTGACCGATCTTAGTGGATAAATCATAGGAGTGAGGGTCATGCTCTGGAGCCTGGTGAACTGTATCTGCGTGTTGTGTGTTATAAATGTCATTGCTGTAATTAGGTATTGCATGTTGGGTCCTTTACATGCGCTGTACTGGTTTTATCGCCGTTGTGTGACTGTATCTGCCGTGGTCGCTTTAAAATCCACTTGTGGGGGCACCGAAATACACATCATCATCATCATCAACTGGAGAGAGATGTATGTTTTCCCCACTGTGCTAGGAGAGGTGGAAGAATGTCCTAAATCAGTTGCTCAGCACTGTAGCTGCTCCTGCCATCGCCTTGTTCCCGATTCAATACAGTTGGCCGCAACATGTAGGAAGCTCTGCAGATGGCAACAGGCCTCTGCTAGCACTCACAAGACGGCTGACATCTGTGCAGATGGCAACAGGCATCTTCTAGCACTCTCAAGACGGCTGACATCTGTGCAGATGGCAACAGGCCTCTTCTAGCACTCTCAAGACGGCTGACATCTGTGCAGATGGCAACAGGCCTCTGCTAGCACTCACAAGACGGCTGACATCTGTGCTGACCATCTGATGACTGCGTTTTCCAGCTCATGACTGCGGGCACTTATATCGTGCGAGTATCTGGCATATTTAATTCAGAAAAAAGGCATCTGAAAGGCAAAATGGTGAGCTGGTTAGTCGAAGTTGCTCCACAGAATTAACTGAGTTTAAAGGAAATAGTTCACCTTGAAAATTTGTCCAAACACGATTTGATTATATTTTTTAATAAAATGTATTTTTATATTGTAAAAAATGGCCTTATATCGCGCCGATTCAGGACAGAAGGCCGTAAATTATTATTGTTTATCAAAACTATGTGCATATTCTCTGAGTCAGAGTCCTGACGTCACGCAAATTAAAAAAATGGTTCAGCCAATCAGATTCGAAAGTAAGGATAGACTCGCATTAGAGATGTGCCAACCGGCGGCCGGCGGTTCGCTTGCTAGCACCAGCTGCAAGCTGATTGGCTGATGGTATTGCCTCTGTCTAGATCCAGCACCACATTCTTTCGCCAGCACCGCATTCCATCGCCATAAAATCAAATATATTCGGCTGGAGAGTCTTTTCAGTCAAGAAAACTTGCAGATAGGGGTTTTCCAACACGGGCTACAAAACTGATATCTCAGTTTAAAACTAATGTTGAAGGTGAACTATTTCCTTTAAATGGATTATCATGTCCTTTTGACTTCCAATGGAGGATGATGATGACGGCATGGCTGATCAAAACCATTGAGTGTGCTCTGCTGATTATCTGGCTAAAATCAATAGATGGTTGCAGGATTGAACAGCGATGTTGCTGGATGAATTGGATTTGGGATCACTCCCATGGTGTTCGGGAGCGGGGGCGAGACTCGATCAGTGCCACCACTGTCACGCAGAGACACACTCTGCGTGTGGCCGCGGAGGTACGCCTCAAACCATTCCGTGTCAACACCGTACAAGCTCAGCTTGCTAAGAAGTATGCTGTGATCAATAACGTCGAAGCACTTGCTGAGATCTATCAAGCAGAGAAGTGAGATCTCCCCGCTGTCGGCGGCAGTGAGAATGAGGTCGGAGACAATCACCAGCGCGGTTTCCGTCGAGTGGTGTGGACGGAAGCCGTGCTGGTTGGGAGACAGGAGGTTGTTTGAAGAGAGGTAATGATAGAGCTGTCGTTGAACGACTCGCTCCACGACCTTGGAATTTATAGGAATGATAGATATCGGACGGAAGTTAGTGGGGTCAGACGGGTCGCCGCTTTTTAAGATAGGGTGGATAAGGGAGTGTTTCCAGAAAATGGATAGTCTGATTGGACTAGACAGGTGTTGATGATGTGCAAAATGACGTCGCCGACAGCAGGGAAACCAGCCTTCAGAACTCAGACACATATACCATCCGCGCCACAAGCGGGCGAGTTCCTCATGCTCAGCAGCGTACAGGTCAGAGTGTCCAGATCGATGGGTAATACAGTAAAAGCACAAGCACCGACCCGGGGTAGACGGCAAGGTACCCGAGGGGCCGCGCTCTGGCCCAGGTCCGCCACTTCAGCAGCCACTCGCGGTCCGACGGAGACGAAGAAGCGGTTCAGTTCCTCACTGGACAGCTGAGGCAGCACCGGTGTACCAGAGCGCTTACCGCCCACCACGCTCTGTATGCTCCGCCAGACAGAGTGCGGCCCGCGCTCCCTGATCCGGGCCTCTATACTCTCGCGAGTGTCTCGGCGGATGGCAGATCGGACGGCGTGGTTCAGGTCTCGGTATTCAGTCGAGCTCTGCCCGTTGGTACGCAGTGCGGCACGGCGGCGAGACATGAGGTCCCCAGTGACAGCCGAGATGGGAGGGGCGGCCGGGTTCCGAACGCGAACAGATCGTATCGGCGCATGTTTGTCGAGTATGGGCACGTATGTCGAGTATATCGAGTACGTTTTGTCGAGTACGTCGTATGTCGAGTACGTTTGTCGAGTATGGGTATGGGCTGTGCGGGGGAGATGCTGAATACAGCTCTCGGCCCTGTCGGACGTCTCTTTCGATCCATTACCGACACTTCGGAAGCAAGCCCCGCGAGCTAAACTTCCGAACCATTGAGGTTGATTGTATTTTTTGATACCCTCACATATAAAGGTATCAATGTATCACTACTCCGTCCTAGTTTAAAAGATGAGAGAAAATCGACACACCCTATTCACTGACCTCTGCTGACCTCTGTCCTGTGTCTCAGACCCTCTGCTGATATCTGTGCCATGTCTCAGGACTGGTGACCGCAGTATACTGACCTCTACTGGCGTCTGTATCGTGCCTCAGGACATATACTGACCTTTCTGCCCCGCCTCAGGACCGGTGACCGCAGTATACTGACCTCTACTGACGTCTGTATCGTGCCTCAGGACATATACTGACCTTTCTGCCCCGCCTCAGGACCGGTGATCGCAGTATACTGACCTCTACTGACGTCGGTATCGTGCCTCAGGACATATACTGACCTTTGTGGCATGTCTCAGGACCGGTGACCGCAGTATACTGACCTCTACTGACGTCTGTATCGTGCCTCAGGACATATACTGACCTTTCTGCCCCGCCTCAGGACCGGTGACCGCAGTATACTGACCTCCACTGACGTCTGTATCGTGCCTCAGGACATATACTGACCTTTCTGTCCCGCCTCAGGACCGGTGACCGCAGTATACTGACCTCTAAGCGTCACAAGCTGGACTCCTGTGCCGCGGCCGACACCGCCGACCATTTCTGGCTGAGGACCTTCACCCGACTGGCGCGACACGACCCCGGCTACCGCTGCGCCGAGCGCCACAACAGTACGGACGTGACACGACTCAGGCCACTGGAGGGGTCCGTGGGTCGGTGAGGGGGGGGGGGGGCAGTGTTGTTGAACAGTGGAGGTTTTCGGGGTCGTCGAGGTGTGCATGAGTTCAGTGTCACCGCGGCGTACTCTTGAGCAGACTTGTGCCTGGATCCCGAAGTTGTATCTGGGATCCCAGTGGATCCCTCGGCATAAAATGCATTTAGATCTTGGATCACAGTGGATCCCTCTGCGTAACATACATGAAGATCTGGGATCCTCCTGGATCCCTGGGCGTAAAATGTTTCAGGATCTGGGAACTTTGTGGATCCCTCGTCTCAAAATATATTAGGATCTGGGATCTTTGTAGATCCCACGGGATACAATATATCAGGATCTGGGATCTTTGTGGATCCCTCGGCGAAAAATAAATGAAGATCTGGGATCTTTCTAGATCCCACGCCTTAAACAGGATCTAGGACATTTGTGGCTCCTTTGGCTTAAAATGCATGTATATATTAGGCCTTTGAGAGTCTCTCAGCTTCCTGGTTATCTGCGATCTCAGTGGATCTCTAATTTAAACGAGCCTCAGATCTTGAAACACAAGATGCAGGGACTGACATCAAAATATGTGGTCTCTATGTTGCGTATGTAGTATGTACTATGTAGATAATTAGTACCTGCAAAGTACCCTTGTACCTATTAGCAAACAGAGATTGTAATTAATTCTCCCATATGATCAAATTAGCAAGAAGTAGGTACCTTATTAAGGTACCTACTTCTTGGTTATTTAAGACTTGTGTCTGAATCCCGACATTGGATCTGGGATCCCAGTGGATCCCTCGGCATACAATGCATGACGATATTGGATCCCAGTGGATCCCTCTGCGTAAAATGCATTAAGATATGGGAGCCTCATGGATCCCTCGGCGTAAAATGCTTCAGGATCTGGGATCTTTGTGGATTCCTAGTCTCAAAATATATCAGGTTCTGGGATATTTGCGGATCCCTCGGCTTATTGTATACCTAGATCTGGTGTCCCATGTGGATCCCGGGACACAGGACACAGATATCCGGATCTCAGCTGGATCCCGGGATCCAGGCAAATGTCTGCTCTTGAGTCGCTGGACCAATCCCGTTGTCGGGACCACAGCCGCGGCGTAAGAACATTCATACTACAGTCAGTTCTGTCTCCCCCATCACCTGCATCTGCCCCGACCGTGCCGCTCGGCGTGTGTCCCGGGCCCGTGTGTGACCTGTGTAACCCGGCCCCGTGTGTGACCTGTGTGACCCGGCCTCGTGTGTGACCTGTGTAACCCGGCCCCGTGTATGACCTGTGTAACCCGGCCTCGTGTGTGACCCGGCCTCGTGTGACCCGGCCTCGTGTGTAACCCGGCCCCGTGTGTGACCTGTGTAACCCGGCCTCGTGTGTGACCTGTGTAACCCGGCCCCGTGTGTGACCTGTGTAACCCGGCCTCGTGTGTGACCTGTGTAACCTGGCCTCGTGTGTGACCTGTGTAACCCGGCCTCGTGTGTGACCTGTGTAACCCGGCCTCGTGTGTGACCTGTGTAACCTGGCCTCGTGTGTGACCTGTGTGACCCGGCCCCGTGTGTGACCTGTGTGACCTGTCCCCGTGTGTGACCTGTGTGACCTGTCCCCGTGTGTGACCCGGCCCCGTGTGTGACCTGTGTGACCTGTCCCCGTGTGTGACCTGTGTGACCCGGCCCTGTGTGTGACCTGTGTGACCTGTCCCCGTGTGTGACCCGGCCCCGTGTGTGACCTGTGTGACCCGGCTCCGTGTGTGACCTGTGTGACCTGTGTGACCTGTCCCCGTGTGTGACCCGGTTCCGCTCCTGCTGCAGACCTGTTCCGATGTAAGGACGACGCCCGTCAGCTGGCTGCGCTGACTAACCGGGACGCCGGCCACACGTCGGACGTCCAATGGACCCGGCTGGTCACTGTGCAGCACCCGTACGCCCGGCTGGCCGCCGCCTTCCTCCGCCGGCCGTGAGTAGTCGAATATAGACGTGCCAGGTGCGCGGCGACCGTAAACCACGATCACGGCCTTATATGACTATACACACTAAACACAGTAAAGAGAATAGCCAATAGGTCACATGGAAAGTTGTCTTAAAATTTGGCTATACGGGGTATTTCACCGTTTTTAGAGGAAAACCGCGCCTAATGATAACATGGCTTCATCAAACTGGACCACATTGGCGTACGCTAAGAGCCAATGGCGCCCCATATGTTGCATGCCTAGTTTAAACTTAAGGCTTGAGCGCACGTGTGCACGTGGAATAAATAAGTGTGTCGGGTTGCACCCGTGTGATGTATCTCAGAAACTACTAGGCCGATTATGTCGAAATTTGGTGTGCTGCTCCCGACTGACATCCTAGCAATATTCCACATGATGAATCGGAAGTTGCATGGCACGTGCGTACGTGTGGACCCCTTTTTATATCTTCGAAACTACTGGACCTTTTGAGCTGACATTTTCCATGTAGGTTAGGACATGACTATTAGCTGCTTTAGACGTGCCGATGCATATACCAATATGCACGTGCGCACGTGCGCACCGTATTTCAGAGCTCGGAAACTACTGGACTTATCTAGGTGAAAATTTGCATACATGCTTAGGAATGCCTGTTAGGAGGTTTGCGCTTGGAAGAACTTTTGAGTCACTATGCACGTGTTCACGGCGCACGTGCGGACCACTATTTGCTATCTCTGAAACTACCTGCCTGATTCAGCTGAACGTTCCTATGCATAATAGAGTATAACCACGGTAAAACTATTAGCGTTTTACTCATCATTGGGACACAGTCAATGCGCACGTAAGCTCCCGTACCGTTTCGTATTTCAAACCAGTTTTAGCTTTACCAGAGTGCGCCCGCTCGGTCATCACCCAAAAAGACGTTTTACTGGTTTTTATAATTAGAAGAGGCATGTTGGATGGTATACTAGGAATTTTACCAGGTCCGTTAACGGGTATTTGTAATGGACAAGTTTCAGGTCGCGTAACCATATAATTTTTAGAAACTTTTACATATGATTTTTTATATAAAAAAGACGATGATGATATGAATTTGTATCAAAAAGTTGCATAAATACCTTACAAAACTAATAACTCTATTTATACGTGTTACCCTCTGATTGGTCATAATCGTGTGACGTCACACATGCTGATTCAGTCGTCCGACGAACGCCATTAATAGGCGAGCGGGTATTGTTTCGAAGATTCAGATTGTGATTAGTTGATGTAGTGGTAAACATTGACGGAAAAAGAGAGATATTGCTATTGTTTCGATCAGAAATATAAAAACGCGACAATAACTGCGCCAAATGCGATATCCGATATTATATAAATGCGCACATATTACACAAATTCGATATTTCGATATTACACACAAAAACTACAACAAAATCGATATTACACAAATGTGCGATATTATACAAATGCGATATTATATAAATGCGTACGTGCACATTTGGCCTTCCGATGTCAAACAAGAAACGAAAGCCGTGATGTGCTGCGGCTCGCAGAAGTAACGTTGTTGTCGTGGCCATGCAGAAGTGGCTGCCCTATACAAGCTCCCAAGTGCCTCGCATAATGCCACCTACCTCGCATAATGCCACCAACCTGTTGATTGCTTGGCAAGCCAAGTAGTACTTTATCGTAGGCTTCTGCATACGAAACTGAGAAGTAATTTTATATCTTAAAAATATTCGTTATATATGGAAGTTTAACTTGACCAAAGGCACGCGCTCACTCATTACATTGGTGTTCGCACATTGGTGGAAACTGAGGTACATTGTCTCAAGGCCATACAAGTATACAAGCATTGTCTGCTTGTTTCAAAGGGGGGAAACAGGGTTGTACGTTGGCGCAGGCTGCTCATGTACCCGACATTTGAGAATTTCAGAACTTAAATGACACTTGTAACATACCAATATTTTTGTGTGCAAATTTGCAAACACATTCATTGAGTAGTTGCAAAAATACGCCCCGAGAACATGGGTTACGGTCAACGTTACGGCAGATGATCGACTATGACCAAATTGGGCCAAACATCATGTGTGTCGTCAGACCGTTTGCGCATCAATAACTTTTTTTAACAATGGATTTTTGCAAACTTTGTTTATTTGTTTGTACTGCAACTATGCATCTTTCGATAAAATGACTGAAGTTTAGTATATAGTATTTCTTTTTGTTAATGTTAAACCAAAAAACCCACAACGTGAAACTTGTCCATTCTAGATGGTGGGGAGGCTTAGGAAGGAAGGGTTAGTGATGTTCTGACTTTCAAATCTGCCTTTTAGAGAATCATAGAGGAATAATCCATTGTGCTTATGTATTTATAATTTCAAATATTGTTTTGAGTGTGTGAACTGTGTATCCCAACCAGGTTGGCGAAGAGCACAGTAGTGCTCGAAAGCTTCCGTTATAACCAAGGCCGTATAAGAGGTTATAACATTTTCAACTGGTGTACAATATATATCTATGAAGGAATAACTAGGATATTTATCCCAAAGAGCGATGAGCGAATCGCCTGGCAGTGTCTATCGAATATACATGGAGTCGTTTGAGCAATCTACCATGCAGATTTCCGAAGAAGCTATTGTTTTTCATCTATCACCTGCTATAGTTCTAAATATAAAAACAACGATGAGCGAATCGCCTGGCAGTGCCTATCGAATATACATAAAGTCGTTTTAACAATCTACCATGAATATTTCCGAAGAAGATATGTTGTTCATCTATCACCTGTTATGTTTTTTAAACTGGTAGATACAACTACAAATTGCGTTCCTAAGTACAAATTATAAGGTAAAAACTGATTTTCCTTCACATTGTCGCGAATCGTGCTGATGGTTCATTCAGCACTTCGTCCCCCCCCCCCCAGACTCAAAAATCCGTGGCGACGCCCCTGACTTTGTATTCGACATTTCCATATATGCGTGGCGTGTCTGGCGCTATTTTAGATCCGGAGCGATTCCTGTAACCAACGGTCCAACGTAAGTTAAAAAAAAAACGTCGCGTTTTGGCGCCAAAGCGGTTAGCGCGGAACAGCGTGTGGGGAACGCATTTCGACAGTATTTGAGGAATTGTGACTAGGACTTTGGTATCGTTGTTTTCCCTTTCCCTGTAAACAAGTAGCCAAATAAAATTCACACTTTGTGAATGTGTAGGTTTAGTTAATATTTGTCATTGTCAAGGTCATTTTAAATTACTACAGCTTGGGATGGCTACTTTGGCCTCAGGTCATATCCAGACTCAAGAAATTTCAGGTACCAATTTCATATCTGACACTCATTTTGCACCATGCTTAGGTATCTATCCCGGTACATTTTATGGGTGCTATGAGTAGAGGTTTCATTTTTGTTTTGCCTTTCCAACTATTCAAGATCAGACTCAGCATGAACTCAGCTACATAAATGTTTGAAAGCGACAGAAGAGGCAAAATTGGGTTTGTCTGGTTTTTACCACTGGCGGATCCAGAGGGGGGGGGGGGCATTAGAGGCAAATTCCCCCACAGGAACATGGCGGGTATTCAATACAAGTATGTCCCCCGCCCCGCGTGTTCCTGCATTGGCTGTAAGAAGTGATAATTAGGGAAACAATATCTCCCCGGCCCGCCGGTCAATGACTTTCGCTATCAGGCCCCGACACCGACATCACAGCTCAACGACTTTTCGCGCTGACGACCCGACTCCAACCCTCCCCCGCCCCCCCCCCGGTCAACAAATTTTCGCTGATGAAGCGGAACGAAATTGTAAATTTAAGCCCCCCCCCCCCCCCATTCTGCCCCCGTTGCGGTGCTCCCGACGGTGCAGACGGCGTGTCGCTGCGCCTTTTCGTCAAAGAGCTGTACCAAAAGGCCTGGGACAAACAGACAAGCAAGTATGCAAAGTCACTACAGATTGACCGCCCCAGTATAAACCCTCGGCCAACACACATTCGTGCGTTTAATGCCTACGTCAGAGCGTCAGAGAGTTTCTGGATGAATCATGTCCTGGCTACATCGAGCCGGAAGCCTGGCCGCCTAAAAGCCCGGACTCGAATCCTCTGGATTTTTTCGTCTGGGGAGAGTTGGAGAGAATGGTTTATAAGGGAGAGAGGATCCGCGTCGTCGAAGAGCTGAAGGACCGGCTCAGGACCTGCTGGGCACAGCTGTCCTGCAGAGGCGGTTAGCGAGAGCCGCCAGTGCCGTCCCGAAGCGTCTCCAGGCGTGCGTCGACAGTGGTGGAGCTCGTTTTGAGAACAGGCTGTGAACTTGTGTCGTGACACAATGTCTCCACGTTCAATTCTGATGAATTCAGTGTTTGTAATTCATCTTCACGAATGAGGTGTTCGAGGTTCCCAGTTTTGTGTTGGCGTTTGCAGAATACTTAGCGCAATACACGTCCCCGTGCGACTAATTTTCGTTTCACCTTGGTTGGCGGCAACATTTTTCTTTCGACGTCGTGTAGCCACAAATTAATTACTATCAAGATATGTGGTCTGAAACCAAATTGTCCGCTTTTTCGAATGATATGTTTGGTTTTTCTCTTCAGCCAAAACTGTGGCAGATATGAACCGAGGAATTTAGAGGTACCATTTGTTATGAAACACCGTGATATGGGCCGGGGAATTCCATGACAGATCGACTAAGCCATAACATCTCAGATTTCGATCAAACTACGTGTCGGGGGTTATCTGGGACGTAGGTTCACGCTGTGAAATTCTCAGCCCCGTCCGTTGAATGGTTTTCGAGTTACAGCCTCGGGCAACTTTGTAATGTTATGTAAAACTCTAATTTTCAGATGGCAATATCTCCCATCTAAATCATGCGAGTCATATAAACCTATATATCATCAGAATAGTCAGAAACCCTAGAATAATATGATATAATCATTTTGTGAAAATTCGGAATTTTTGGAATTTTAATGTTATCTCAGGTCAGATCATGTGATTTTATAATGTGGCTATTTTTTTTTCCAAGCCAGAATCGACTTTGAATAAGTCTTCGATGGTAAACAAATTGGAGATAGGTTTTCTCTAAATGTTTTATTTATATTTTTGTATTTGGAAAAATCATGGTTACCAGTACGTCTTTGGTAATAACCTTGCACGTAAATGTGCTAGAGAGCTTAAAGGGAATAGCTCACCTTTAACATGGGGTTTTGAACTGAGATAGCAGATTTGTAGAGCAGATCGAAAAATAGGTTGTGTGAAAGAATTACCTCCCTACGTTAAGTAATTTCGACACAGGACTAGTGAGACCGGTTTCCCAACCGGCTCGGCGTCTCCGAAACCGCTGAACCGGCCTGTCTCCAACCGCCCGCAGCTTCTCCGAGACCGCTCAATCAAGACGGCGGTTCAACGAACGAAATCACGGATGAAAAGGCACCGATATAAAATGCTACGTCGAGACGTTCACGTACACCCAATCGCATCGTGTTCATGTGGTGGAACTCATGCACTGGTTCATTTAGCCTGCCCGACCACGGTTTCAGGTGGGGTATGCAAACATTGACCGGTTTTATCCTCGATCACCAGCGAGGCCGAGAGAGTAAACTACGTGGGAATGAGTGGAGGTTTTCGTTATGACCAGCGATATATAGGTGTTTTGTGAGTGCGGATGTATGGAGGTTTTCGTTATGACCAGCGATATATAGGTGTTTTGTGAGTGCGGATCTATGGAGGTTTTCGTTATGACCAGCGATATATAGGTGTTTTATGAGTGCGGATGTATGGAGGTTTTCGTTATGACCAGCGATATATAGGTGTTTTGTGAGTGCGGAAGTATGGATTGTAAGTAACATAGAACACTCGGGTTAGGAGAATTCGTGATTAGTCGGCTAAACTAACCCAAAGGCGAGGCTCAGCAAGAGCGAATGCTTATACAATATTAACCCTCGCCCTACGGGGGATGCCTGACAGCCCCCCCCCCTGAGGTTTTTCTTGAATATATTTTTACACGTGCGGCGCATCTTGCTGACATTTTCGGTAGCTGAGTTTACAACAATTATACGTATGCTGTAAAAATTTAATTTAAATTAGTTAAATAGTTTGGGAGATAATCATGTTTTTATGACGCCATGTTGGTGGAAAAAGATAAATACACATGGAGATAAAGATATAAATACACATGAAGATATAAATACACATAAAGATAAATACACGCATGCATTTATTGGTAAAATATGTGTAACACGTGCTGAATAGGAAACGGTCTCTCAGTTGCATGATAATTGTACATACACTTCATCAGGATAATATCGGTATAAAAGTATAACAATGTGGGGGCGAAATGATAAACTTGCGTTGTCTTCTATCTGCTTGTTAATGCAAACAATGATTATGCTTCTGGTCATTGGTGGAGCTTTTACAACAACAAAAAACATGGATGATCCAACATCTTCCTATAATTCTTAAGTTCTACGTATCCATGGAAAGTAGTTCGGACCATATCCACTGAAGACATGGGAAATGTCCTGTTTCCGCCACTCCGCCACACCTGCCTTACCTGTACGAGCGCCTTAGTTCTGGCGGTCTGCGGCAGATGCGTCTGCAGGACGCGGGCGACGCACATGACCGTGGCCAGTGCGCAGCTGAGCGGCGCGGCCAGGGCGGGGGCGGCGGCCAGACGCGGCGGCAGCGCGACCACGTGGGTGCCCGGCCGCAGCAGCAAGTGGCTGGCGTAGCAGCCGTTCAGGCCACAGCCGCTCGACAGGGGCGAGTGGCCGTACTGGAATCAGAGGCAGAGCCCCAGATCACGTCAGACCAGGTCAGGTTAGGTCAGGTCAGGAACAGGCCAGTGTCTAGTGCACTCGGAAAATGTTCAAAATACGCTCAGATATCGTACTAGTTTGGCTATTCCTTCTATTCCGCCTTTGGCTCCAGGAAACAGCTCCAAACAATACCGTACTAATCATATCGCGGACAAAGCAGGCGAGACGACACCCTCATTCTTGTAATTATTCTGCATATCATTTGAATATTTAAACTACCAAACTCCATCGCACCCAATACAGCGATATTCATACGAGATAGCCCTCAGGAGACGTGTGTACGGACCTTCATCAGTTGTCTGCACTTCTGTGACAGTCCGGCCGAGCATCGGTCGCACTCGCCGCACACGTCACAGATGGAGAAGGTCACCAGCTGACCCGGGGTCAGGTCAGGCCGTTCACTGACCTCCACTCGTCCCACGCCCTCGTGACCCAGGATCCTGGGACAAACGGCGTGACGTGTCACAGCATATCATTAGTAAGTAGCAAGGCAGACTGATCTCAGGTCCGAGGACTAACAAGAAAAGGAAGCGTACCTCATTACATGCGCTCTACCACTAAAACTGACACGCTTATGTAACTTCGAAAGGCCCACAGTGACGCCCAGCGTCCCGTGTCCAGTGGCATCAGTGCCGCAGCCGGAGCAGGCTCTGATTACCAGGTAACATTGAGCCGATCGACCCTCGCTCCCCGGAACTGGTGTCCCTGGTCCGCCCGTCCCCCGAAACTGGTGTCCCTGGTCCGCCCGTCCCCCGAGCTGGTGTCCCTGGTCCGCCCGTCCCCCGAGCTGGTGTCCCTGGTCCGTCCGCTCCCCGAGCTGGTGTCCCTGGTCCGCCCGCTCCGCGGAGTTGGTGTCCCTGGTTCGCCCGTCCCCCGAACTGGTGTCCCTGGTCCGCCCGTCCCCGAGCTGGTGTCCCTGGTCCGCCCGTCTCCCGAGCTGGTGTCCCTGGTCCGTCCGTCACCGAGCTGGTGTCCCTGGTCCGCCCGTACCCCCAGCAGTGGCGGCGGATCGTATTTTCGGATGGGGGGGATAAAAAACCCAGAAGGCCCCCTCGAACAAAGGGCCCCCTTCTACGGCCAAAGTCCCCCCCCCCATTTTTTGGCGCCAAATGACACTCCTCGGATTTAGGCCACTATATTTTGCAGGGCCCCTAAATGGTCGCAAAAAACGTCGGGCAGGCCTCTGTTGAAGTATCAGGCCTTCTGAGGGCCCCTCATGCCTACCGAGGGTCCCCTCAGGCCGACTGAGGGTCTTCTCTCGGCCCTAGAAGGCCCCTCGGGCTGGCTGGGGGCGGGCACATCGGGGCCCTGGGTCATTGCTTCGGTCAAAAAGAAAGAAGCTGTCTGAACTTGACCAAGAGGGTAGTCGATGTTTGTGACTGCAGGGGAGGGGGGTAGTAGCCGTTTTTTATGAGCAGTAAATCTTATGCATGCGATAGCAGTGTATCATATTCCCGTGTGTCTCGTGCGGACTTCAAAAATGTGATTGTAACTTAAAATAGACAGGATTTGTCACAAAAGCTGCCCTTAAAGGAAATAGTTCACCTTGGAAAATTATCCCAAACACGATTTGATTATATTTGTTAATACAATTTTTTTTTTTTTATATTGTCAAAAATGGCCTTATATCGCGCCGATTCAGGACAGAAGACCGTAAATTATTATTGTTTATCAAAACTATAGGCATACTCTCTGAGTCAGAGTCCTGACGTCACGCGAATTCAAAACAATGGTTCAGCCAATCAGATTCGAAAGTAGTCGCGTAAGGATTGACTCGCATTAGATATGTGCCAACGGCCGGCCGGCGGTTCGCTTGCTAGCACCAGCTGCAACCTGATTGGCTGATGGTATAGCCTCTGCCCGGGCTAGATCCAGCACCACATTCTTTCGCCAAAAAATCAAATATATTCGGCTGGAGAGCCTTTTCAGTCAAGAAAACTTGCAGATAGGGGGTTTCCCAACATGGGCTACAAAACGGCTATCTCAGTTTAAAACTAATGTTGAAGGTGAACTATTTCCTTTAAAGGGAATGTTTCACCTTTGTATTAGTTTCAAACTGAGATAGTCATTATCTTGGGCCGGTATTGAAATGTATAAATGGGATGGGTGCTTTTGCCCCTGCCGCCCCCCCCCCCTGGATCCGCCAGTGTAGATGGGAGATATTGCTCGCGGCAAATTAGAGTTTTGCTCGACATTTATTTATTTATTGCTTATTTATTGAACGTCATAGGCTCATTCCACTCATGTGTGGCTATTACAGAACCAGTGTCAAAAAGGTAAAGAAATGTAGGTCAAACGGTCACATACACTCCGACACACATCCACACGTCCACACACATACACACTCTCACGTAAGTGTCGTCAAGAAGCAGGCGCCGCTATCGGTCAGCCATTTGTCGCTGCAGTACATGCTTACGCAGCTCCTTCTTGAACTGCGGTAGGTTCGAACCCCGTAAGTGCTGTGGTAACATGTTAAAAGCTGTCACGGTTGAGTAAAGGAATCGCCTCCTTCCAGATTCCGATCTGATGGCTGGAACGTGAATCATGTCACCTTGTCGTGTATCGCGCTGGTGCACATGACGCCTATATATAAGATTGCTATATAGCGACTCGGGCTGCGAAGTGACCAGGACGCGTTTTAGAAGGGTCAGTGCGTGGAATTTGTACAGGTTGTCGGCAGTAAGCCACTCAAGGTTTCGTAATACATCGCTGACATGGTCCAATTTTCGGCGCCCCGAAATTACACGTGCTGCAAAGTTAAGCACCTTCTGGAGACGTGCAGTTTGGGTAGCGTTGCATGTTCCGTAGACACTGATACAGTAACGGATGAGTGAAATGTCTAGAGCCTGGACTAGAGTAATAATCGTCGTTTGCGGTAAACTATGTTTGATATGACTGAGACCGATTCAAATACCAGTGCAACGCCGGACGACACCATCAGTGTGGGCAGCAAACGTCATACATTGGTCGAATACGACTCCCAGGTTTCACACCGCGGGAGAGCCGGAGACAGTGGCGCCCATACATTTTATGCTTATCGTTGGCAGCAGCCGAAGATTTTGACGAGTACCGAGAACTATGAGCTGTGTTTTCTGAGCGTTGACTTTCATTCCATTTTTGCCGAACCAGTTGGATAGCTGCGAAAGATTTCGTTCAATGGATCCAGTCAGAGCGCCAATGTCTCCGGGTCTCCCGCTTACAAGGACCTGGGTGTCGTCCGCATACTGCACGATACATGCATACAGCATGAGCATACAGGGGCATGTCATTCACGTAAATGCTGTACAACAGCGGACCGAGCGCTGACCCCTGGTACGTTCCGATCGGGTTGTGCAGAGGCGCAGATAAGGCACGAGAGCCACGCTGGCTCTGGGTGACAACCTGCTGGTAGTGGCCGGCAAGGTAGCTCGCAAACCAGCGCGTATCCACATTGTAGAGTTCCAGTTTTCTCAACAGTCCATCATGTGGCACAACAGCAAAACATTTGGACAAGTCTAACAAACACAACAGGGTGATTTCTCTTCTATCCATGGCCTCAAACACTATCAGTCACAGTAAGAAGGGCAGTGTCAGTGGAGTGATTTAATCTAAAACCATGCTGACTAGACGAGAATGAGTGGTGGCCAGTAAAATAGCTAAACAGCTGCTCATAAACAACACGTTCAATGATTTTGGCGATGGTCGACAGGATGGAGATCGGTCGGTAATTGGACACGTCGGTGGATTTCGGTGTCTTTTGGATGGGATGCACCAAAGCCACTTTCCATGAGTCCAGGACATTACTGGTCAGGCTAGAATTCACAATATGGGTGATGACTGGACAAACGGAATCCATACACTGCTTAATGAAACGTACACATAAACCGTCGGCACCACACGATGTACTGTTCCGCATCCGGGCTATGACGCGCCGCAGTTGCCCCGGTGTAACCGGCGACACCTGGAATCGGCTGGTGGCCACGCGCGACAGGCGCACCGCCAGCTCCGGGCCTGAGGAGTCCACAGGCGGACCGCTCGACAGGTCTGTCGAGCGGTGGCGGTACCAATACTGGCGAGGTACTGGTTCACGGTATCCGCGTCCGCGTCAGAAGACCTGGTCGGCCGTTTTCCCGATATAACGGGCCGAACACTGCGCCACAGGGAGCTTGGTCCGCCCTCCCGTATGCGCCGATCGATCTCCTCCCGCGTGCCACGGCGGACAGCCGACCTGATTCCGCCGGCAAACAGGAATTGCGCGATCGGGTGGTGAGGTCAGGACCTACGCAACAAGCTCTGCTTAGCGTGGGACCTGACCTCGGAAATCCATCCATACAAAACATTCGGACTAAATGTTTTTTTTAAACTGCCGATTCAAGTCCTTGTACAGGTCACGATCAGAGGCACGGAGCGCTGCGCGCCGCCGAGTCATCAGGTCTTTAGTAGCTTCTGTCACTGGGGGCGCTGTTGGGTTGCGCACCGTTTGGCGTCTGACAGGGGCTAAGCTGTCTATAATAGGGAGTGTCACCGCTAGAAAATAGTCCCACGGCTCTTCAAGATCAACACTGTTGTACACAGCGCTCCAGTCCACGTTTTGTAGGTTGCAATTCAGCTATGTCACGTCCAGTTTCCGCCAGCTCCTACCCGTCAGTGAGCACTGCACTGGTCGGTAGAAGGGAAGCGACACTAAAGCACGCGACCAGTTATGTGGGCTATAGTCGCAGTGCAGCGTGCCGGCCCGCTCAACACCACGGCCAGTACAAATCACATCAATGGTGGAGCCAGATGATCGGAACGTGGGACCACTGATGTGCTGCTGCATGGAGTATGCTGTGAGAGACTCCCTTAATCTAGTGGCCGCGGTGCCGTCGTTGTTGTTGTTGGTGTTGACATTGCGAAGTTGCCAAAGGATGTAACTCGAAAACTATTCGAAGGACGAGGCTGATTTTTTTTACAGCGTGAATCTACGGCCCAGATAACCCCAAATACATATAGATTTATCGAAATATGAGATAAAGGGTGTTATTTCGAGATTGTGTTTGTCGATCTGTCCTGAAACGTTCCATATACATTGCCCCATAGGTGTCGATTTATATACTGGGGTGGGGGGGGGGGGGGGGGGGGACTTGGCCCCCCAATGTTGAGTTTGCCACCCCCACCCCCAATGGTGCTCTCGCCCCCCCCCCCAATGACATGCTCTCGCCCCCACAATACTTTCTTCCCTTAGATTACTTGATATATAGGCAGTAGGTACAGGCATAGGTGTCGATGTATATACCTACTATTGGAGTAGCCCTCGCCCCCACCCCACCGCCTCCCACAATGTTGAGTTCGGCCCCCAAAGGTGCTCTCGCCCCCCCCCCCCTCCCCTCCCAATGTTTTCTGGCCACTGGCGTAACCAAGGAGCCCGAAGGACCCAGCCCCTCCAAAGCAGCTTCTTTGCTGTTCTGGCATAATGAAAACGATTATTCACGCCGAAGCGTAGAACATTTGCCAAGCCTGGGAGGGCCCATGCCGACCTGAGATGGCCGTTTACCACTTTGAGAGGACCCTCTATCGATCTAAAAGGGCGTTTTTCCGCCCTGAGAGCTTTAAGTCGGTAACAGAGGAACAATAAACATCCGCTTCTTTGAGAGGATCATCGATCGACCTGAGAGGGCCATCGCCCGATCTGAGAGGCTCCTTGCCAAGTGTGGAAAGGCTTTACCTATATGCTAGCCTGAGAGGGTCCTTACGAGGCCTGAGAGGAGTCTGAGAGGGCCGTTGCAATACCTGATAATTTCCTAGGCTTATCTAAGTGGGTCATTGTCAGGCCTGAGAGGGCCCTGTGCCAGTTTGAAATTATGAGATTCTTGGATATTCTGAAAGCCGTTGGTCGGTCGGAGGCTCGGCCAAAACTTTGGTTTAACGCACTGTCCGACACAAGGCCAACACTCGTGTAGCTTTATTTTTGCGTTAACAAATTATTAAAAAAAACTTGTTGTACCCAGGGGCGTCGCCGACGGGGGGCTCGGGGTCCGGACCCTCCCCCCCCACTCTCAGAAGGTGGGGGTCGATCCCCCACACACTTTTTGCGGGGAAAGTTAACAATTTATCGTAAAAATTGCCTTTACAGGAGTCAAAATCCAGTTATCCACAGTCAAAAACTGGAAGATGTCGCGCCGCTTCGCGGAATGACACAAGTTTCGCAATTGCTTGTACAAATTTGGAAAATAGGCAAAATAATTCCATTAAGTGGCTGGCAGAGGCTCTCCTTGACGGTAGTTGCTGGCCCCAGGGCCCACTCCCTTCATAAAATATTAACTTTCAAGCGGAATAAACATGTAGGCGTAAGCTAAACATGTATGTATGTTTAGCTAGTCTGCCGAGTTCCGAAAAAGGCGACGCAAACGTAAAGACGCGGACATCGGCACCCGGAAGCTGCTCCAGAGGTGCACAACTTACTGGACCGAAGAGCTAATAGTGGGAACCAGGCCATGACCATCTTCCCCCAGGCTCCTCCAGATCCACAGGGACCATTTATGCGCGGAAAACTCGTTCTGCTTCTTGCTGCTTTCAAACCAATTGCACTGTTACCAGTTGTTTGTTACAGTTCGGTACATATGTATACAGTTATTATTATCATATATACTATTGAGTGCTGACTGCCACCGGTTATCGTGATTTACTATCCGAGACTAATGTATATGAAAAACTACCTTCATTTATATATTTGTCATCATACCGAGATGAGCAACCAGGAAAAGGGGTTACCTGAGGCTTGGCTCCACTCACGGTCTGGTTCCAATATTAAAATTGCGTTTTCCACGACCTAAAATTAAAATTTTCACGCCGCTTCGCGGCGTCACATCGGTGGCCATCGTCATAACGAAGCCATCGTCATCGTCTTCGGTTCGTTGTAACGGTGAATTGAATTAATAGCATTTTTAGCTTCTTATCCTCTACAAGGTCCACCGGCCTATATTTCTGGGTTTTATCAGACAAACCCGTACAAAATATCGCGCCACTTGGCGGCACTAAATAAGAAGTACCTACTATAACATGAAAATCCACATTAAAATGCTGCAAAGGCTTAAATATTCGCAAAAAATGGGGTACATTTTTTCGTCATTTCAGCCGACCACCCAACTCAAAAATTATCGGCGACGCCCCTGGTTGTACCTATTCCTTACATTTTATTTTACAATCATGAAATATGTGTTATTTTTGGCCGATTTCAGTCGTTTTGGTAACACCGAGACGCTGATTAAGACCCGCCCCTGTTCGCCCCCCCCCCATCATTTTGACAAATCGACACACCGCTGCATTGCACGCATGTATAATGCGTGCAATGCAGCGGTGCAGCGGTGCAATGCAGCGTGCAATGCAGCGCATGTATAATGCATGGTGCATGAATGGGTCATGGGGTCATGAACCATGCATGGTCCATGCATGTGCATAATGCATGGTCCATGCATGTGCATAATGCATGGTCCATGCATGGGTCATGCACTAAGATCGTCTTGCCATCACGTGGATGGTGGATGACATCCACTGAGCTGCGAGGGCAGGAAGTGCATGATACAGATCACCGAGCTGGACACACTCGAGACACTATAACACTATACTGAGTGATCACGCCGTTGGCAATACAGCCTGAAACTAATCCCGTTTGTCTGTCTGGATTCACTCGAGCCGGCCGGCTATGCTAAGCGGCACATCCGGTTTCAGGTGGCCCACTCTGAGCTCGACGTTCTCTGAGGCTGTGTGGGCCCTGAACTCCGGGACGCTCGGTCTGCCGGACCATGCCGAGCCGCTGACCTCGACCTGTGACCTGTGCGGCCACGACAACCTGGTCATCATACAGGCAGAGATGGAGCACCAGGAGCTGGCAGAGCTGGTAGGTACATACGTGGCGGTCGTGGCCGGCTTCTGCACTGTGTAATCAACCGCATCCATCGTCTTACGTGGGAACCTGGCTTGGTTTGAACAACGGTACGTCTACGTGCTGGATCATTTCATTCATTTTTGCGCTGTAGAAACTGAAAAGCATTGCGAGTGGACCAGACTTGTAAAAAACACCACTGGCTGCAGAGTGCTGCAGTAGCTCGCATAACAGTAACGCCAAACCATGGAGACTACAGTAGCACACATAACAGTAACACCAAACCATGGAGACTGCAATAGCACACTCAAAAGTAACACCAAACTATGGAGACTGCAGTAGCACACTTAACAGTAACACCAAATCTTGGAGATTGCAGTAGCTCACATAACAGTAACACCAAACCTTGGAGACTGCAGTAGCTCACACAACAGTAACACCAAATCATGGAGACTGCAGTAGCACACATAACAGTAACACCAAACCACGGATACTGTAGTAGCTCACATAACAGTAACACCAAACCTTGGAGACTGCAATAGTACACATAAAAGTAACACCAAACCATGGCGATTGCAGTAGCACACATAACAGTAACACCAAACCATGGAGGCTGAAATAGCGCACGCAACAGTAACACCAAAAGTTGGATACCTACTACAAAGTGCAATAGCGTAGGTACCTACATCAAGCAAATATCAAGTCAAAGAATATCACGAGAAATTGTGGTAGTACATATTCTAGTAGTACTATGGGTGCGATCGGCAACACGACGAATTCGCTCTCCGATGAATCCAACGAATTCGCTTTCCGACGAATTCGCTGTCTCGTGCGTTCTGTAACAACAAAATTATCCGCCGGTTTTGTCACTGCTGTGCCGTGTCATGGTTTGTGTAGTTATAGAGCCTTGGTTTGTGTGGTTATTTTACTTGTTTTCAGAAATCACGGTACTTTGAACTTTGTCACTACTCAGCAACACTGCAGTCAATACAGCAATACTGCAGATGACGTTATGGCACACTGCAAAAGAAATTAGCCCTCCCGACGACTGGCTTGGAAATTCGCGCTCCGACAGAGCGAATTCGTCGGGCGAATTCGCTCGTTTGCAGATTCGTCGTGTTGCCGAACACAAACTGAGCGAGTATTCGCCGTCCGACGAATCGCCGACGAATTCGTCGTGATTACGGCGAATTCGTCGTGTTGCCGATCGCACCCAGACTACAATACGACACTGTGCCATTTAATAGCACCGGCTACACAACATCGGATCACGAAACAAATCAATATCTTAGGAAAGGAAATCATGTTTTGCGCCGATGTCTCGTGGCAGTGGAATATTAATCAGTTACGCACAACACCTCCGTCCACTTGTATCTTAGCTGAAGTATGGAGTGTTGGTAAGCCTCCATCCTTATCTGGACCCGAAGGGTTCAAACCATGACGGGAATAAGTCGAGTGTGTGTCGGCTGGGCTTTGCCAGTGGACTTAAAGAGATAACTATTAAACCCGACAACGTATAATTTTGCAACTTTAATGCGATACTTTTAAGACATCACGTTTTTCAAGTCAAATTTACAGGCACATAGACTGAGTAGATGCAAATAAATAAGCCTCTGGAAACCACAGCTACGAGCGGGTCGGGCCGTTTATACCGTATACGCAGATTTTCTCCCTGGTTGACAGAAGGCCTCGCGCTCGCTCGGTAATCACTCGCGCCGATCACGCCTGACCCCTCAGTCAACCTTCTGTCCCCTGACCCGCCCCTAATCTCCACAGGGCCGATAGTGGGGGGTCGCCGACTACCTCCGTCGACCTGTCAGGACTCTGTGGCCCCTGGCCCACCCCTCCTCTCCACAGGGCCGACAGTGGGGGGTCGCCGACTACCTCCGTCGACCTGTCAGGACTGTGTGGCCCCTGACCAACCCCTCCTCTCCACAGGGCCGACAGTGGGGGGTCGCCGAGTACCTCCGTCGGCCTGCCAGGACCCCGTGTCCCCTGACCCACCCCTCCTCTCCGCCTCCGTCGACCTGTCAGGACTCTGTGGCCCCTGACCCACCCCTCCTCTCCACCTCCGTCGACCTGGCAGGGCTCTGTGGCCCCTGACCCGCCCCTCCTCTCCATCTCCGTCGACCTGTCAGGACTCTGTGGCCCCTGACCCACCCCTCCTCTCCACAGGTACCCGACAGTGGGGGGTCGCCGACTACCTCCGTCGACCTGTCAGGACTCTGTGTGTCCCCTGACCCACCCCTCCTCTCCGCATCCGTCGGCCTGTCAGGACTATTTGTGCCCCTGACCCTCTCCACTTCCGTCGACCTGTCAGGACTCTGTGTGTCCCCCGACCCACCCCTCCTCTCCACCTCCGTCGACCTGTCAGGACTCCGTGGCCCCTGACCCACCCCTCCTCTCCACCTCCGTCGACCTGTCAGGACTCCGTGGCCCCTGACCCGCCCCTCCTCTCCACCTCCGTCGACCTGTCAGGACACCGTGGCCCCTGACCCACCCCTCCTCTCCACCTCCGTCGACCTGTCAGGACTCCGTGGCCCCTGACCCACCCCTCCTCTCCACCTCCGTCGGCCTGTCAGGACTCTGTGGCCCCTGACCCACCCCTCCTCCCCGCCTCCGTCGGCCTGTCAGGACTCTGTGGCCCCTGGCCCACCCATCCTCTCCACAGGGCCGACAGTGGGGGGGGGGGGTCGCCGAGTACCTCCGTCGACCTGTCAAGACTCTGTGTGTCCCAGCTGACCCACCCCTCCTCTCCGCCTCCGTCGGCTTGTCAGGACTCTTTGTGCCCCTGACCCGCCCCTCCTCTCCACTTCCGTCGACCTGTCAGGACTCTGTGGCCCCTGACCCACCCCTCCTCTCCACCTCCGTCGACCTGTCAGGACTCCGTGGCCCCTGACCCACCCCTCCTCTCCACCTCCGTCGGCCTGTCAGGACTTTGTGGTCCCTGACCCACCCCTCCTCCCCGCCTATGTCGGCCTGTCAGGACTCTGTGGCCCCTGGCCCACCCCTCCTCTCCACAGGGCCGACAGTGGGGGGTCGCCGAGTACCTCCGTCGACCTGTCAGGACTCTGTGTGTCCCAGCTGACCCACCCCTCCTCTCCGCCTCCGTCGACCTGTCAGGACTCTGTGGCCCCTGGCCCACCCCTCCTCTCCACAGGGCCGACAGTGGGGGGTCGCCGACTACCTCCGTCGACCTGTCAGGACTCCGTGGCCCCTGACCCACCCCTCCTCTCCGCAGGGCCGACAGTGGGGGGTCGCCGAGTACCTCCGTCGGCCTGTCAGGACCCCGTGTCCCCAGACCCACCCCTCCTCTCCGCCTCCGTCGACCTGTCAGGACTCTGTGTCCCCTGACCCACCACTCCTCTTCGCAGGGCCGACAGTGGGGGATCGCGGAGTACATCCGTCGGCCGGCGCCGAGTCCCCACAGTCCGGCGCGGGCGGTGGAGGGTCAACACTCTGCGGCAGCTGACTGCTGACCAGCTGAACCAGCTGCAGCGGCTCTACCAGCGAGACTTCGACGCGCTCTCCTTCTACAACCCGGCAGAGTTCGGGCGACAAGAGGAGTCCTCGGAGGAACACCACCGGGCGACGGAGGTCTGAGTCCTCAGAGGAACACGGCCGGGGGACGTCCGAGTCCTCAAGGGAACACGGCCGGGGGACGTCCGAGTCCTCAGAGGAACACGGCCGGGGGACGTCAGAGTCCTCAAAGGAACACGGCCGGGGAACGTCCGAGTCCTCAGAGGAACACGGCCGGGGGACGGAGGCCACATTGGGCATTGCAATGCATGCACGCGTGATAAGAGCTTGACATTTTCGGTGTTTTCTTGTACAGGCCTGTAATATCTATATTACTATTTGATAAGCGTCTGTCTGTCTGTCTGTCTATCCGGAACGAATTTAACGAAGTAAAGCGGCAGTTCTACATTGCAGTGCTATAAGCTCGTGATGCACGTGATTTTAAGGTTTTCGAACGAGTTTACGGATACCACCCAGTGGTGTATAATTCGTACATTTCCGACGCATTTGATACGAAAGTTTGAGACTGTTTTAGGCTGTGCAGTTTTGGGCGAAGTAACTAACATAGGTGTTAAGAACTATTTCACCGTAAAAAAAAACAGTTTACGGATACGAGTTTTACATCTCTTCACTCCAGTCGAAAGTCAATCAGATCCGACCACGGATATTAGTGTTACAACCAATGAGAAGCAACCACGGAATCACTGCGAAACGAAGGTCATCGACTTACGGTACGGCATATATCAACCAGTAAGGCGCCGTAGTCGGCGATGAACGAGCGAGCGCGAAGGAAATGTATGGCGAATTTCAACTCGATAGGGCAAGTAGTTTCTGAGATACAAAAAAAGGTGCGCACGTGCGCACGTGCAGAGGCACCCCATCCCTGACTTGTGGGAAATTGGCGGCTGGAGGTCCCTAACCACACACCAAATTTAAACACAATAGGCTCAGCCGTTCCTGTGATATATAATAGGGTTTGCACGTGCGCACGTGCAGAGGCACCCCACACATGACTTGTGGGAAGGCGGCGGCGGAGGGTCCCTAACCACACACCAAATTTGAACACAATCGGCTCAGCCGTTCCTGATGTATAGAATAGGGGTGTGCACGTGCGCACGTGCGCACGTGCAGAGGCACCCCACCCCTGACTTGTGGAAAAGTGGCGGCTGAGAGGTCCCTAACCACACACCAAATTTGAACACAATCGGCCCAGCCGTTGCGGAGTTTTTGCGAGAAAACACTTTTCAACACCCCTCACGCGGCACGCGCCACGTGCAGTGGTAGTGACCCACATGAGTCGGCACCGGTCTCAAGCAGGTTTGGTTGCATGGGGCTACTCAGCAAAGAAACCCGCTTGTCAATCGGACGTGCGGTTGTAGAGATATTAGCTTCTCACAAGCGTCGCCACGGGCCGGGTCGCTCATATTCAGATTTTCCCCATATACCACGGAAGGACGAGCGAGCGCTTCGCGCTCGCTCGTAATGGACATAAACGCTAAGAAGCCGGGGTGGAGTTTTCACGGGTTAACGGGTATATAACGGGTGTCATAGGTGTTCCACGGGTATAATGGGTGAGTGCCGGCTATAACGGGGTTATCACGTGTTCCACAGGGGCACACCGGGTACTACGGGTGTATGTCGGGCACCGTAGGTTCTTGACGGGTACTTCGGGTGTATGACGGGTACAAACACGTATTATAGGTACGACAGGTGTCACGGGTAGTACGGGTTATCAATCCCTAATTGCCTATCACTGGCTTGCACCACCACTTGACACCAGTAATCGCCCAGCGGAGCGGACGGGTTAGCACTAGTATCGAACTATGGGTGATACCAAACTTTTGTCTATTTATTCAGAATAAACATTTGAATCGCCCTCAACAACAGCGCAGCACCACGCTCAAGCTTATATACATTGCATATAAACGGTCTCGCAGACTCAGCGGGCCGAGGCATCAAGCTTCCTAATCTAGCTGTCTTGCGCGGCAGACCCCTCGACGTTGACTGAGCACGGCGTGGAAGCAGACACGGCAAGTCACTGGTCACCCCGTGCCACAAGATGCACACGCGTACGGCACTAGGTTCAGGCTGGCTGCCGAGGCGCGACAAAGAGACGAAAGCTTACTACATTGTGCCGACACTTTGGCATTCGCACCGCACAAAAACGACACGATAAACATCTGACGAAGGCTTTCAAGGGCTACAAGCCTACATGTATTTACCAACCGAAATATTCCAAAGAACCACAGGTCCCGGGCCTTCCGATAGCTTTTGTGTCGATCAAAATCTAATGTGTTTGTGCCTTGCTTTTCGGAGCGTGAATTTGAAAGTTTCGGTAGCGATGTAGCAGATTTTCGTCCATGATTTGCCACCTTTGCAAAGTGAAAAGACGAGACGCCGCCATTACGCTGACGGCTCACCGGGCACAGAAGCGGTCTACCAGCAAGCCTACTGAACGGACCGCCGACGCAGTCATGCATATCTTGGCTACACAGACTGAGATTCAGTCTGCCAATGGCACCACTCACAGGCTGCATTTGTTCCGATCAATGTCACGGGAAGATATTCAGCGGCCAAACAGAAACGCCACACCGACAACGCAGTTGGATTCAGTCACATGGAAAGCCGAACATACACATTTTCTTCCTCACACATTCAACGCCAGGCGAAACCTCAATGACGGGGACAGCGGACACTTTCTTGGCGTGATTTATACACGATGTACCTCAACCAACCATTAGCAGCTAGTGCCCATAACCCATCATACTACCATTGCAATGTTCTGCCACAGTTGACACGGGACACGCTTTACAAAACCGTGCTCAGGTGGCACAATCAATGTAACGAGCCCACATTCGCTCCAATATCCCATTCGTCAATATATTATGGAATGAGCGTGTAACCTCACTGGCCCAGAAGTATGCGCCCAATCCACCCAAGTGTCCTTTCTGGACTTGCAATCTTTCACAAATTTCATTTGACAACATAGCCGAGTTAAAACACTGGCCCTGCCTTCATGACAATTTAAACAATACTTTGAACCCGATGCAGAACAACGAAATACATCTTAACAACCATACAAATCACTGCAAACTATCAGTTCGTTTCCGACCCGGCACTCCCCAGCTGCTCGCACTGCTCCCAGTACCTGACTCCGTTGTTTGTCTCTGTGAGTCGGATAAGGCTGGGGCTGCACCAAACACCAGGCTGGTGCTGGCGACTTGAGCACCAGGCTGGGGTCGCCACAGTCTCGAGGGATGCTTTTGAGCCCACCACGTGCGGGACTGGCACACCATTTCTCCACCGCTCATATCCGAGTCAACGCCGAGCGCCGTGTGAATCCAGCACCTCAGCCGGCCTCGCACTGCCCGCCGCCTGGCCGTCTCGCCTGCTGGTCGGACGGAGAGAGACGGAGACCGTGGGAGGGCTCCCGCTCAGCAGCCCCGCCGGGTCCGGAACTGGTGGGCCAGCGCCCTGGCGGCCGGCACCAGCAGCTCGCGCCGTGTCAGGCCGCACATCACCTCGTGCCAGGCAGACGGCGCCACCTGCCGGTCAGAAACACATGATGATGTCGGTCGGTGGCGGTAGAAATACGGTCACAGACACACAGCACCATCAGCGCCAGCAGAGTACTTTATGTCAGGCCACATATCAGCAGCAGTGAATTACCTGGAGCATTATCCGTGGCCACCTGTCCGGTGGTCAGCTGCAGATCCACCCAGCCGCCGCTGAGGGTGGTCTGTGGTCTGTGGCCTGTGGTCTGTGGTCTGTGGTCTGTGTTCTGTGTGCTGACCTGAATCATCTCCGTGGCCACCTGTCCGGTGGTCAGCTGCAGACCCGCCCAGCCGCCGCTGAGGGTGGTCTGTGGTCTGTGGTCTGTGGTCTGTGGTCTGTGATCTGTGGTCTGTGGTCTGTGGTCTGTGGTCTGTGGTCTGTGGTCTGTGGTCTGTGGTCTGTGGTATGTGGTCTGTGGTCGTGTACTGACCTGGATCATCTCCGTGGCCACCTGGCCGGTGGTGAGCTGCAGACCCGCCCAGCGCTGAGGGTGGTCTGTGGTCTGTGGTCTGTGGTCTGTGGCCTGTGGTCTGTGGTCTGTGGTCTGTGTTCTGTGTGCTGACCTGAATCATCTCCGTGGCCACCTGTCCGGTGGTCAGCTGCAGACCCGCCCAGTCGCCGCTGAGGGTGGTCTGTGGTCTGTGGTCTGTGGTCTGTGGTCTGTGGTCTGTGGTCTGTGGTATGTGGTCTGTGGTCGTGTACTGACCTGGATCATCTCCGTGGCCACCTGGCCGGTGGTGAGCTGCAGACCCGCCCAGCGCTGAGGGTGGTCTGTGGTCTGTGGTCTGTGGTCTGTGGTCTGTGGTCTGTGGTCTGTGTACTGACCTGAATCATCTCGGTGGCCACCTGTCCGGTGGTCAGCTGCAGACCCGCCCAGCGCTGAGGGTGGCCTGTGGTCTGTGGTCTGTGAACTGACCTGAATCATCTCCGTGGCCACCTGGCCGGTGGTCAGCTGCAGACCCGCCCAGCGCTGAGGATGGTTCGGGGCCGTGGAGCCCTCCATCCGCTGCACCCAGGCCTCTGGCAGCTCCGTAGGCTGGGTGAACACGCTCAGAGCTCCAGCGCCGGGCTCGTCCAGCAGCAGCAGCGTCATGTCGAACCACCTGCCGCACACAGGCACACACGGGATCAGCCACCACAGCGCCGATTGTCAGGAGTCAGGACAGCCACCACAGCGCCGATGGTCAGGAGTCAGGACAGCAGCTGCATTATTTTACGCGGTAATACCAGCCCTTAGGCATTCCAGACATACAATTGTATGCTGATTGCAACTGCGACTGATGTGTAGTACCTCTCCCATATCTACCGTTCCTCTGTACGCACCTCTCTGGCTGCAGCTGAACGATGAAGCCCTCGGCGGCGACGATGGCCTGCTGTGTGGGCACCAGGCCGGAGCTACGCAGCGACTGGACCCGCGCCTCCGCCGCCGCGCGCGCCCCCTGCCAGCCGAGCGGCTGCGGCACCAGGCCCGGGCCGGGCACCGGCACACCACTGACGGCGGCACGGAGGGACGGGGGGCAGAGGTCAGGGTACAGGGATAGCCGTAAGGACTGACGAACCGCGGAAACACGGACGAAAAGGAGCACATCCGAAACAAATAAGCATGCCAATTGCCAAGTCTTGAAAATTAATGAAAATGTGTGATGTATATAATAAGCGCCAATAATATTAAGGTTACTAGTTAAGAAGTTACAAAATGTATGCTAGTTGGCACATTTCAAATCCAAGTGAAGAGCAATCTTCGCGAAGTACAGCACTTTGTTGACGGCAAATTCGCTAGACGCACCATGCTCTGTCCTGCGGGCTGACAAACATTCCAGCCTGCTTTTCTCCCGACTCACAGAACGGTGGCTTTTCCGAAGACGGCCTGGAAGGCCTCTCTGATGGCCGAGACCTTGACCTCCTTATCCGAGGCGACCACGATGTCCAGGTCACCACCCGAGTCTGGCGGACGGACAGGCCGTCAGTGGTCACACGATACAGTCGTACGGAGACGGGCAGCGGTGACGGCACGACACGGTAACCAGTTTAGACGGCATATCACACAGACGGGCGGCACGGGGTCAGCGTGGAATGCGTCACGGCTATGATGATGATGATTTGGGTTTAAGGGCGCCGCAGCTACTGGGCTACATGGCGCCCATATACCAGTGCCACGGTTACAGCATTAGACGCATAAGCACTACGATACACAAGGTAAGGAACCTTAAACAGACGTACCGATGGCACACAGGCAGGCAAGACGGGTTGCAGAAATGAGCTATGAACATACGAGATACAGCGATGATACTCGTATGATACAGCTAGCGTGGTTTTGTTTCTTGATTAGTTTTTGGTCAGTGCTGCCAAGACAGTAAAAAACTTACCTCGACTACTTAACGTAACACGGTAATTATTCGCCTCCGCATTAACATCGGTGTGCTTTTAAATAACCCGTGCATACAGAACAGCAGGTCTCGGTCACCATAACCTCAGTTAGTGACCAGCGTCACCCACTGAGTCACCAGCGTCACCAACTGAGTCACCAGCGTCACCAACTGAGTCACCAGCGTCGCCAACTGAGTCACCAGCGTCACCAACTGAGTCACCAACGTCACCAACTGAGTCGCCAGCGCCACCAACTGAGTCACCAGCGTCACCAGCGTCACCAACTGAGTCACCAGCGTTACCAACTGAGTCACCAGCGTCACCGACTGAGTCACCAGCGTCACAAACTGAGTCACCAACAGCCACCAACTGAGTCACCAGCGTCGCCAACTGAGTCACCAGCGTCACCAACTGAGTCGCCAGCGTCACCAATTGAGTCACCAGCATCACCAACTGAGTCACCAGCGTCACCAACTGAGTCACCAGCGTCACCAACTGAGTCACCAGCGTCACCAACTGAGTCACCAGCGTCGCCAACTGAGTCACCAGCGTCACCAACTGAGTCACCAGCGTCACCAACTGAGTCATCAGCGTCACCAACTGAGTCATCAGCGTCACCAACTGAGTCGCCAACAGTCACCAACTGAGTCACCAGCGTCACCAACTGAGTCACCAGTGTCACCAACTGAGTCAACAGCGTCACCAACTGAGTCACCAGCGTCACCAACTGAGTCACCAACTGAGTCGCCAACAGCCACCAACTGAGTCACCAGCGTCACCAACTGAGTCACCAGCGTCACCAACTGAGTCACCAGTGTCACCAACTGAGTCACCAACAGCCACCAACTGAGTCACAAGCGTCACCAACTGAGTCACCAGCGTCACCAACTGAGTCACCAGCGTCACCAACTGAGTCGCCAACAGCCACAAACTGAGTCATCAGCGTCACCAACTGAGTCACCAGCGTCACCAACTGAGTCACCAGCGTCACCAACTGAGTCACCAGCGTCACCAATTGAGTCGCCAGCGTCACCAACTGAGTTACCAGCGTCACCAACGGAGTCACCAGCGTCACCAACTGAGTCGCCAACAGCCACCAAACAGCAACTGCCCCAAAATCAAACCGAGCCATGCACATGACTTACAATTGGCAGTGAGCCCATATTCATGGTAAAATAATACAGAAGAGGCTTCACATGCGGCGAGACGTTTGATATCAAAGACGATAGCAACCGTTTACTATGTTACACATGGCAAGGCTTATACGAACACCAAACGAAAGCTCGATTAGACTAGTTAGGCGATATTTAGAAGAAAAAAACATACCTGTCATGCTACGGATCAAAATTCATTACAAATAATCATTGCAAATACTCATTACAAATACTAATTACAAATACAGAGGATGATTAAAGGATGCTGATCAAGTTAAAACCACAACCAAGTTAAAGATGCACAACCGATACATGGCGTTACCATTACAACTCTGATCTCTCATTCCTTTGCATAATTAATGCATGTTTGTTGTTTGTAGTTGCTGTACGTCGCATACAATACGATAACACATGCACACGTGGACCTTGCCACGTGATCTGCAACTAGCTTATACTCCCATGCCATTGAGACAACGCCAACTCTCCAATTTGTTATGCGGTTTAACATGAGGTTTTGTGTTGTCTTAAAGGAAACAGTCCACCTTTAAACAATTTGAAGCTAGAAATAAATTATCATGTTACTAGTAAGCCAAAACAATATATATGAACGCGGAAAAAGCAAATTATAATGTCAGTTATTTGGTTCCAATTCAGATGTTTTCCTCTGAATGGAGCGAATTAATGCGAAATCAGGACAATTCTGCACGTGCGTGACGTATACTTTCCCTGGTAATATTGCTGAGAAAAGTGTTTATAGACGATTTTAGCGATATCTCTCTCTCAAAGTTCATTCGTGCAATGAAGGGAATAAGATACTGAAACAGCATGTTCTTGTCCAGCGCTATATATTTCAATGTTTATAATACTTATTCCCCAAGCCATACGTCATAATCATACGTCAAATCAGCCAATCAGCGATAGGAGCCCACGACGGATACTCGTCCCGGCTTCTAGGACTCCGGTAAGCCAATTTTAATTAATTAAGGGGTTTCTATGAAGATGTGAAAGCTTCTCAAGTACATTTTCGAGCATGGACTACAACTTGGCTATCTCAACTCAAAACCACATGTTAAAGGTGAGCTGTTTCCTTGAATACAGGATGAAAACACCTAGGCGACCTCTTCCTTAAACGACCGATTGCAAGCTTTGGATTGCTCCACTCAGACCAAGCACCGACAAAACAGAAGGCACACGACCCAACTCCGCCATCAAAGCTGGACAAAACCACCCCTGCTCAGGCAGGAGTCCAGTGACCAGGGAGAGGTAAGCCCCGCGCCGCGCCACGCCACGCCACCCTAGTCCTACCGATCGGAGGAGGACCGACCCCAGAGGCCCTCTGCTCACCGCCAACTGAGGGAAGGGCACGGCATATCACACAAGTGGGACAAGAGACTGCAGCCAACGTGTACGGCCGTCCCTCGTAGCACGAGTACGGCAGCATTTCGAACCTCCTGGCTCCTGCACCCCACAGTATCTTTGGTCCTATGACTTTGGCATATCGAAGGAAGTCTGAACACAAAACTGTTTTTCGTCTCAATATGACGACACAAATTAGGGCCACATCACAACGTAACACAACACATACAATATGGAGTCTGTCTTAAGAAAGTATCGCACATCTCGCCAGGTGGCAACACTGTCGCGGGTCACACTCGGAATGGTTTGAGAGTCCCTGACTGGGGGTGGGGATGGGTCACCCAGTGTAGGAGGGTCAGCTATGACGACGCCCGACCGCTGCACATGTCATAACTGCCTCTCATGAGTAGACAAAATGGTGAATGAGTTGTCGAGCATCCACTTACAACCAACATAGTGAGTGCTTCGAAACAGATTAATGTTGGATGGATGCATGAATGTTGCTTGTTTTGAGCGATTCAAGAATTCAAAGTATAAGCGCAAACTATGACGTTGTCGATGCGACTACTTTTTGCTCCAGAGTTATTGGAAAACGGCAGGGGCTCCTCCACGCCTTTGAAATTGGGGGTACGGGTTCCAGGGAAGCCAAGTGTGGTCATGGTCACAACCAGTGGCGTATGTCGAAATCCGTCAAGAGGGGCCAAACCCCGAAAAGGGCGCCATATCCCCATACGAGGGCTCCGCCATTGAAATGTGTTGAACGTGGGCGGGGGGCGGCGGGGGGGGGGGGGGGGCGGGGTACAAATAATGAGAACAACTCGACATTGATTTCTAGCGATCTTGTTGGTCAGAACAAAATTGGGGGGATAATCCCCAGCTGGCTCAAACATTGGGGACACGTCTCCCGTCCCCCGTGGCGGAGCCCCTGGACAACGCGTACGATTAGTAACCAATATAGTTATCAGCTGAATATGACGACGTTCGGATGAATCAGAATAGTTACAGCATTTCGGAACAATCGTCTAAGGCAGGCATTGTTTTCTTTCAAATTTTAATGCGTGCTATAGTATCCTAGAATAATTTGATAATGCATGCAAAACACGTATATGACGATATCAAAGCTTCCATCAAATGTCAATCACCCGGGGCGAATGCCGTGTGCATCGGGTCGCCGGAGACATCGCGCGCTGCCCGCAACGTGCCATATTGGCTATGGAAAATGTCCATAACTCGGCTCTCATAACTCGCTGCCTCTCATATCGAAATGTTTTTGCATTATGTCCTTTCTGCTTATATGTTTCAAGATATTCCGAATGTTAGCGAACAACGGTACATTTTGCCGATCGTCCCGTCTCCGTCTCGTTCCGGTCCCATCCCCGTTCCGTTCCCGTCCCGTTCCGTTCCCGTCCCCGTCCCCGTTCCCGTTCCCGTCCCGTCCCGTCCCGTCCCGTCCCGTCCCGTTCCCGTCCCGTTCCCGTTCCCGTTCCCGGTCCCGGTCCCGGTCCCGGTCCCGTTCCCGTCTCGTTCCCGTCTCGTTCCCGTTCCCGTCCCGTTCCCGTCCCGTTCCCGTCCCGTTCCCGTCCCGTTCCCGTCCCGTTCCCGTCCCGTTCCCGTCCCGTTCCCGTCCCGTTCCTGTCCCGTTCCCGTCCCGTTCCCGTCCCGTTCCCGTCCCGTTCCCGTCCCGTTCCCGTCCCGTTCCCGTCCCGTTCCCGTCCCGTTCCCGTCCCGTTCCCGTCCCGTTCCGTTCCCGTCCCGTTCCCGTCCCGTTCCCGTCCCGTTCCCGTCCCGTTCCCGTCCCCGTCCCGTTCCCGTCCCGTTCCCGTCCCGTTCCCGTCCCGTTCCGTTCCCGTCCCGTTCCCGTCCCGTTCCCGTCCCGTTCCCGTCCCGTTCCCGTCCCGTTCCCGTCCCGTTCCCGTCCCGTTCCCGTCCCGTTCCCGTCCCGTTCCCGTCCCGTTCCCGTCCCGTTCCCGTCCCGTTCCCGTCCCGTTCCCGTCCCGTTCCCGTCCCGTTCCCGTCCCGGTCCCGGTCCCGTCCCGGTCCCGTCCCGGTCCCGTCCCGCTAAATTCACATTTTCCGTCCCCTTCTCCTTTTCTCCACATTCCGTTAAGTTATCTTTTCCTGTTCCTGTCTCCCATCACCGTATGTCGTATTGCATAACAGATTGATACATTCCGGTATTTATCCAATACGTGGCAGCCTTGAACAAACATTTTTCAGAAGACAATATTATTTTGACACAGTCAACAACGCTGAACAAAGTAAAGTAAAAAAAGAAGCAAAAGTTGAACAAGTTGAATTTAAATAGAGTGAACGGCTAACCCGAAGCACGGCAGGTCTGATATTCATATGCAGGTTGAGCTTGTGAGCTTGTAATGATCCTGAAATTAACTTTTTGCGCTTTTATCATCAATTCTATTATTGACATACGCTGGATAATACTCCCCTTTGGCCTCAGACACAAATCAACTGTTGTTCACTTCCTTGGAACTTTCCAGACGCGACTTAAGTGTCTTATATTGCGACAGCATCTATTCGGAGAAATCACATGAAATCCAGAGAAATGCCCGTATTGTCGCTTTTCCGTCGTGGCTTGATGCAAACAACGATTAATAAATCGTTTTCTCGTGAGCTTTCTCGTGAGTAAATCAATGGTAGTCGAAATATGAATGGATTGCATGCTCAATCGGCTCTGACTTCAGTGCATAGCTCTATTTGGGCATGCTAAACTTTCTCCATATGATAATTTTCCTGTACGGCATTTAACTACGGGTCGATAGAAGAAAACAATTTGTTTCGTTAGACGATAACGATCTTTAATAGTAAAATAGTAGTAAAATTGACAGAGGGTTTGAACACTGCTGTGAAAATTTGTTTGGTATCAGGCGGTGCATTTTTAATGTATCATGAATTTCGACTTGCCGTTCAAAGACGATACGTGTTTTATTCACGCACCATGATTATCATGACAAATGACTCTCCATTGACTGAATCATTACGTCGTAATACGTAATGAAAGTAAGACAACACATAGGCAGTACCAATATATTGTTCCTGAGAACATGAACAAAAAATGACTGATGAGCTTCAATTTTCCCTCAATATACCTACTTATTTGGATAAGCTCTTTTAGTTATATCGTAGTATCTTTTTGTGCCTGATTCGTATCGCATTATTCATCATCTCCCTTCATTTAACTCGCTCCTGTGTTTCCATCTCTTGGCTCACTCCACCTGGGTTTTATGTTTACGGTCATCGTCAGAAGTCGGGCCGACTTCATTGCTGACTCGGTGACCTACCCTCCCCGTCCTCCCACTTCTGAGAATACCTCACCCCCCCCCCCCCCGTCTCTGACCTGTCAGCTGTGTTGGCGTCCGTGGCCCAGAGGATCTCAAACTTTTTGGTACCGCCCGGGCCCCGGTGTGAACCCATTTTAAATAGTATATGACCAGTATGTGCGATACTTTTAAGACAGACTGTACAAACCTGACAAACGACTAGAACCAGCCACTACGGCGCAGACAATGCCGTCTCAGCGGCTTCTTTATACGACCAGCCCGTTCTCCCGTCCTCGTACTCACAGATGACGTCACGCATCTGCGGGTCCAGCGTGGTGATCATCGAGTCCATGGAGGTGCGGGCGCGCTCCGCCACCTTACTCAGCACCTCGCTCTTCTGCACGGTGTCCTTCAGCCAGCCGAGCCAGCCCTCGCCCTGCTCGCCGCCCTGGCCGCCTCCGCCGCCGTAACCCCCCGCCGCAGCCAGGCCGGGTGCCGCCGCGTACGGCGTCTGAGCGTAGTCGAAGGTGGCGCCGCCGACGGCCGGCATCGACATCATCACACTGGCGGCCAGCCGACAGGGACGGTGATGGGGAGATGGGGCCGTGGTGCTCAGGCTGGGCTACGGAGGCCACTTGGCCGCCTCATGTGACGAGGCTGTATAGTGTATAATCATCAGGGACGAATACATCGATCAGTGCAGGATACCCTTAATCCTACGAGGCAGACATAGCCAAAACGGCACCTACCTGCCTGTCACCATCAGCTGGTGAGCCAAAACAGACAGGTTCGATGTGAGCCCACGTGACGAGGGGAGGAGCATCTCCAGCGGAGTACAGTGTGTGTAAGAGACTGTCCGAGACTGACCGAGACTGTCCGAGACTGTCCGAGACTGTCCGAGACTGTCCGAGACTGTCCGAGACTGTCCGAG
This sequence comes from Chirona hameri, assembly GCA_036785665.1. Classification (NCBI taxonomy): domain Eukaryota; kingdom Metazoa; phylum Arthropoda; class Thecostraca; order Balanomorpha; family Balanidae; genus Chirona; species Chirona hameri. The sequence goes on from JAXIVJ010001250.1 coordinate 83,895, forward strand.
ACTGTCCGAGACTGTCCGAGACTGTCCGAGACTGTCCGAGACTGTCCGAGACTGTCCGAGAGAGACTGTCCGAGACTGTCCGAGACTGTCCGAGACTGTCCGAGACTGTCCGAGACTGTCCGAGACTGTCCGAGACTGTCCGAGACTGTCCGAGACTGTCCGAGACTGACCGAGACTGACCGAGACTGACCGAGACTGTCCGAGACTGTCCGAGACTGTCCGAGACTGTCCGAGACTGTCCGAGACTGTCCGAGACTGTCCGAGACTGTCCGAGACTGTCCGAGACTGTCCGAGACTGTCCGAGACTGTCCGAGACTGTCCGAGACTGTCCGAGACTGTCCGAGAGAGACTGTCCGAGAGAGACTGTCCGAGACTGTCCGAGACTTTCCGAGACTGTCCGAGACTGTCCGAGACTGTCCGAGACTGTCCGAGACTGTCCGAGACTGACCGAGACTGTTCGAGACTGTCCGAGACTGACCGAGACTGTCCGGGACTGTCCGAGACTGTCCGAGACTGTCCGAGACTGTCCGAGACTGTCCGAGACTGTCCGAGACTGTCCGAGACTGTCCGAGACTGTCCGAGACTGTCCGAGACTGTCCGAGACTGTCCGAGACTGTCCGAGACTGTCCGAGACTGACCGAGACTGTCCGAGAGAGACTGTCCGAGACTGTCCGAGACTGTCCGAGACTGTCCGAGACTGTCCGAGACTGTCCGAGACTGTCCCGAGACTGACCGAGACTGTCCGAGAGAGACTGTCCGAGACTGTCCGAGACTGTCCGAGACTGTCCGAGACTGTCCGAGAGAGACTGTCCGAGACTGTCCGAGACTGTCCGAGACTGTCCGAGACTGTCCGAGACTGTCCGAGACTGTCCGAGACTGTCCGAGACTGTCCGAGACTGTCCGAGACTGTCCGAGACTGTCCGAGACTGTCCGAGACTGTCCGAGACTGTCCGAGACTGTCCGAGACTGTCCGAGACTGTCCGAGACTGTCCGAGACTGTCCGAGACTGTCCGAGACTGACCGAGACTGACCGAGACTGACCGAGACTGTCCGAGACTGTCCGGGACTGACCGAGACTGTCCGAGACTGACCTGGCGCCGGGCTGAGTGTCAGATACCGCGGGAGCTCCGGTCACGGCACCCGTCTGGTACATGGGAGCTGGACCCGCGCCGGCCGTCGTCGGCAGCTCTGCGACGCAAACAGGACCATCAGCACACACGTACACAGCCAGACAACAACATTTACCGCCAAACAGGACCATCAGCATACCCGTACACAGCCAGACAACAACAATATTCACCGCCAAGTAAAATTGTCTGAACACTCAGAGCATGGCTTCGCCGCCGGCGCCGGACGCGGCACGTGCAGCCTGCAGCTCCTCTCCGTACCTGGCGGGGCCACGTAGCGCGGTCGGGAGAGGTGGCCGGCGTAGGAGAGCGGCACGTGTCCGGTGCCGGCCGGCGGCGGCGGCGGCGGCGGACCGCCGGCCGACGGCGCTGAGACCGGGGGCGGCACCGAGCCGGCCGGCTGCAGCGAGTGGATCAGCGGCGCCGACTCATTCACCGACATCATCGGCGGCGGGATGTTGAACGACGGCGCCATCGGAGGCGCCATCGGAGGCACCATCGGCCTCGGCTGCGGCCCCGGCGGCAGCGGGCGCACCGCCGCGCCTGACAACGGCAGGCGCGTTCTGGCGGCCAGCGGCTGCGCCACGCCCACCGGCGGCGGCGGCGGCGTGGCGGAGCTGCCTGGAGGCGGTGCTGGTGACCCGGTAGTGGGAGGCACGCTGGTGGTGATCACGGCCGCGCCGGCTGGCGGAGGCACGGCCACGGACGCCGCCGGCGGCAGGGGCGCCGCCACAAACGACGGCAGCGCGGTCGGCGGCGGCACGTTCGATAGAGGGTTAGACATTCTTCTGAAACATAGCACAAGCAAAGGTAACACCAGCTGTACATACCACTCATAGGTGATTACATACTATTCACAATTGACAAATTCCAAATGAGCTCAACTGTCTTAAGAGCTTCAATGAAGAAAAAAACCTGAATACAGTCCAGTTAATAGCTAGATAATCAGTAATCATTAAACAAAAAATCATCCAATTTCCAGCAACTTTTTCACCCATTACATTTATACTACAATACTTGGATGGAAACTATGGATGCACTCAAAACTATGGATGCACTAAAACTATGGATGTAAATACAAATTGTTCCATTTGGATCAGGGAGTAATTCCTCAGCACATTCAAAGTTTGCATATTTTCCTTGATTTAATTCAACCAATATTGCAAACCAAGGCATTCTCTTAAAAGGATTATACGGGGTTTTCCCAGAATAATTGAGTTACATAGTAAAACGTACTTATAACGGTGGTAGAAGTCCCACGGTACCCACATTTGTCTGGAAATGACTTTTTCTGCACGTAAGGACATTTCAAAGTGCGCGATGATGTATGTCACCACGTACTTTCTGCAGGACCGGCTGATGCAGAGCCAGTTATTTATTTTATGCTAATAAAAACACCTCACTTATGGCATATTTACGGTAAAATAAGCAATATTTGAGAGAAAAAATAAACATGTTTTGTTCCAACGACAGCAGCAGTTACCTAGTTTTTCTCATAAAATTCGACATTTTTCATGAATTTGATGCAGATTCAAAGATAAAAGTGGTGGACAGTAATGCCGATCAAATACTCGTTATCTGATACAAGTCTCGAAAAACGCCTAAGTTTTAACGTTGATAATTGCTGACATAATGGACTAAATGAGCATTGAGGTACCTGTTTTATGTCTTAAACGTGTTTAAAGCTCATACAACCGCAAACGAGTGCATTTCCTTTCAGGACGGAAACCTGTATAATCCCTTTAACCCGCGACGTGCCGGTGCTCAGCGCCAACTTCGCCGTGCAGGGGGGGGGGGGGGGGGGGGGGGGGCGTTCGACGCCCCCTCTAACTTGGCTCCTATGGGACGTAGACAAAACCGAAAACACCATTCGAAAGCTCGTCAAAATGCATTTTGAAACTATTTCAGACATTTTTTTTCCAGGTCAATATTGAGGTCACCAGAGGTCATCTAGGGTCAGATTTTCAAGTTTTAGGACTTCGCTCCAGAAATCCCCAGATATCACGAGAACTATGATAGCTAGGCACAAACGGAAACAAGCAATGGAAAGCTCTTGAAAAATGCAATCGCCGAGCCGTCCTCAGATTTTAGCTCAGGTCAATAGTATAGTCTCCAGAGCTCATCAAATGTCAAAAAAAATTAAAAAAATTAGCAAAACAGTTTTCACAAATATCTTTTTACCTAACCAAGATAGGGAAATAATTGTGACGCCATCGTGTTTGTCTCGTCAAGGCGCTTTGTATCATATGCATGATGACCAGGTTAGGTCAACTTATAAATTTGACCTCAGTTCAAGGTCAAGTGGTGACCGAATTAGGCATGTTGCACATTGGGAGACGTGCCTCGACAAGACAAACACATTGGTGCCAGTTTCACTTCTCTATCTTGATTTTGTCGAAGGCATTGGGCTGATATAATTCGTATTCTCAGAATAGGAAGCATTTGATTATTTCCCCATTGACTTATAATGGGGAGGTCACGAAATTGACCCGACCTTAGGTCACGGATATACAAATCCGAGATATACGTATTGTAGGTACAATTTCCCTTATGAAATCCTGTAAGTACGAAATCGATCGGCCAAAAACTGTAGCTGTGGTACGACCGGAAACATTTTGGGAGGTGGGGTCACGTGACCTGGTCTGGTGACCTAACCTGAAATGATCCGAGGTATTTTTTAAAACATAATGTGGACAATTGATGCCCAAACAGCTGTGCCAAAAACAGCGGCGCTGCGCGACGCCGTTTTTTGGCTATCCTCGAAAACTTTAAAGGGGGGGGGGGCGTCTAAACGCCCCCCCTTGACACGGCGCGGGTTAAGTTGCCATCCAGCCTGCTGCTAATGCAGATGGCTAATATGAACATTTAATCACAGTTTATTATTACACTATACTCCCTCACCACAATTCTCCCAATTCTTAATGCATGGGGAAGTCATCAAGTTGACAGACAGGGGCAGGTGCATTCACTTTTCGGGATGAGGCAATATTCTAGCTAATATCTCAGGACTGGGAAGCTACACCATATTGTTGCCAAGGGCTATTTATATAAGCCCTTGGAAGATTGTCTGTTCCAAATACACTAGTCACAAAATGGATCAAAATGGCGAGGAATCTATGAAAAAACTGATCAAGTAAAGTGGTTTAACAAGCAAACTTGTAATTCCAGGTAAACAAACCTAGGTAATACTGAGCCATTTGAAACTAAGGAAGTGTTAATAAGATATGTGGATATTGGCCAAGTAAATTTCCCACTTGAGCACATTGTGGTTTACATAGTGGGACAGGTTGCGCCAAACAACAGGTTTAGATTGACATCTTCAGAATATCCATATCTATAACATAACGCATTTTATATGAGACCATCTGTTCACTGCCCACACAACCCTTAAGTTTAAGTACATTTTAACAAGTCTAGATTGAAATGTCCAAGTACGTCCAAGTACAAGTACAGGTATGTCCAAGTACTGGTATGCAAGGCTTTTAGCCCGACAGCTGAGCTGCTGGGCCTCCTGGAGGTATTCACGGTAAACAGAATACGAGGTATTCTTGTCGCTGGCGCCACCCTCAGCGGCATCTGGTAACAACTGGTAACACTCGTCAATAATCTGCTACATTTGGATAACATTCTTTAAGACAGCGTAAAATCATGGCCTGCGATGTGGCGGCACAATCCACCTGCATCGGCGCTGATGACGTCATTTGACGATGGATACATTTAGCATTTTCTAGGTTTTTTATGTACTGCTTCCAAATCTGATACCCATTTGTGGCGCAAATGAGCTGTTGGGAGAACACAATTGTAATAACATAATCAAACCTGACCCATAGCCGTACGCAAGGGGGGGGGGGGGGCAAATGGGGCAATTGCCCCCTGAAGATCTGTACGTGCCCCCTTTAGTCGAACAAAAAAATTATTTGTTGTATTTTTAAAGAGAAAAATGGTGAAAAAATGCCCTTTTAAAAATATACTGGGCCAAATCCGGCGATTTTTTTGGTGGGGGTATTTTTGCCCCCCTGACCAAAAATTGCCCCCCTCCTGGAGCGAATCCTGGGTATGCTACTGACCTGACCTAACCTGTACAGCCATTATGGTCGCAGGGGCCCACGTTTAGAATGCTCCGCTCGCATTTGCTCCATGCACTGCGGCCCTACCGGGGAGGGGCTGTCGCCCCCCTCCCCCGGACGCCCGGTCGCAAGGACCCACGTTTAGAACGCTCCGCTCGCATTCGCTCTCTAAACGTGGGTCCCTGCGACGGGGGTCTGGGGGTCCGGGCCCAGGGAGAGAGAGCAGGCAACAGCCCCCCTCTTTAAGGCTGCAGCGCAGCGAGCGTTCTACACGTGGGTCCCTGTGACTGTAATGGCTGCAAAGGTTAGGTCAGGTTCAATTATGTTATTACAATTATTTCCTTCCAACGGCTCATTTGCGCCACAAAATTACTGCCACATCGCAGGCCATGATTTTACGCTGTCTTTTAAAGGGAAATAATGACCTTTTTCCACAAAAATGGAGTTAGCACTTGAAATCGCCAGACGAGACCAAAATATATTGTAAATTCATCACATTTTGCATGAAAACTTTCCTACCGAAAGATATTTCAAGTTAAAGTTGATAAGCGTTCCACACTTTTAACGACCGGTACTTGCAAGTACTTTTGGTCCTCATCAAACTGCGGGCTTTTCCCGTATTGTTTTTTTACGCAATGGAGTGGAAAATATATTGCGCGTTCTGCTTGTTGTGATTATATGCCCGGCGATCTTCTAAAACTAACAGCGATTGGAAAAAGTGGCAATACAATCGGAAGCTCATCGATGCACATCAACGGCGGCATAGTTAGTGGTTGCGACCCTCAATTTTTGAAAATAAATTCATTTGTTTTCAACATTAGGAGTATTGTATAATTTGTCTGTGGCTGTATATAACACTATGCTTTATATTATCATGAAAAATAATAATTTTTCCCAAAAAAACTAACAAACAATAACACAAAACTGGCAATTAAATCGGAAGCTCATCGATGCACATCGACGGCGACCTATTTAGCGTCGGCGATTTGTTTGCAAAGCATTGTCATGCTTCTCGGCGCACTTAACCATTGTGGCGAGTTGTTGCTAGTAGCGCTTTCGTTCTCCATGGCAACCAGGCGTGAGCCAATGAAAAGCCAGAACGTATTCCCTTTCTGGCTTTTGATTGGCTGACGCCTGGTTGCCATGGAGAACGAAAGCGCTACTAGCGTGTGTCCGAGCAGCGCTCAGTTTGATCGGAAATGTCACAGAGCCTACAAAAATGCCGCAATCGATGTGAACAATGGTAGGGAAGGGCGAATTTGTCAATGACCTTCATGAAGTACACAAGGTACTTGTTTTGTATTTTTCCCAAACTTACAACTTCGAATTTGGGAATAATTGTATTTAATTCTTAAATGTAAATAAAATAATTTTAAAACCATAGCGGTAGCCTAAGAAATTGTTGCTAACAAAATCAAAAGGTCATTATTATTTCCCTTTAAATAATGTTATCAAAATCTAGCGGATTATTGACGAGTGATACCAGTTGTTACCAGATAACGCTGAGGGTGGCGCCAGCGACAAGAATACCCTCCTGGACACATTCAGGCCGCTGGGGCCTTGTGATGTCACTGTGACCTGACATAACATGGGGTGGACACCAAATGTTGGTGACACCAAAAGGCACGCCCCGTACCCCCCACGTGGGTTAACCCTCGCCATACGGGAACTTTTTCACCTTCGCCCTATGGGGGGAGGGGGTCCTAAAAAGACCCCTCCTGTTAACTTCCAAACCAAGCAACATAGAGCAACGCGGTAAGAACCAACATGTTGCCTGTCATGTTTGGAATTTAACGGTATGCAATTTTTAGGTTTCGGGTCAACGAGTGACCTTCCGGGTCAAGTGAATGACCTCGATCGACCACGTCCAGAACAGCGATTTTGCTCTGTCAGAAAACGTCAAAATGAGAAATTGATAAATGTAAATAAAAAGGCATGTTCCTAGACCAGTTTTGCTTCAGAAATACAGAAAAGGTAACTATTTATTCGTATCTGGCCAAAAAAAAATCCAAAAAAGTTATAAAAAAATGATGTCATGAATTGCTTACACTTAGGGAGCTATCACTCAGTCAAAAATAGAGATATTTCTTTGAAATTTTGTTTCAGTATTATCCATACTCAGTTCTCTCACATATATTCCGTTTTTTTTAACATCTTTGAAAATTTTGATTTTGTGGTGATTTTCCCCCCAAAAAATAAGTTTTTGTTCATTTTGGGGGTCAAAAACCCAAAATTTCTAAAATCCGAGATTGCTAATTTAAAGAAAATGACATTTTATATCTTGGCTTAATTGCGGTTGCAATTTTCTTCAAAACTGTTTTCTACAATTTGTCAAACATTTATCGTTTTTCCACCAACATGACGTCATCAAAACATCATTATTTCACAATTTTCTCAAATTGCAATGAAATTTTTACAGCTTACATATAATTGTTGTATACTTAGCTACTGAAAATTTCAGCAAGATGCACCGCATGTCTCTAAAGTTATGCAAGAAAAACCTCAGGAGGGGGGGTCGTTTTAGGACCCCTGTAGGGCGAGGGTTAAGGTGCCTGTAGAGTTTGTGATGGGCATGGTAAAAACTGACTAAAATTGACTAGGTACCTAGTGTCATAGGTGGGAACCGTTACTTCAAAATGTTACTTTGTTACTCAGTTACTCCAAAAAAAGTAACTCGTTACTCGTTCTCCATTACATTGTCAAAAAATGTAACAGAAGTTACAGTTACTCTCAGTTACTTTTGTAAAACAAAGTGATATCAATTCCGACAGAATGAAGATAGAAGTGAAACAGGTACCAATGTGTTTGTCTCATCGAGACACATCTCCCAATATGCAGCATGACCATCTTGGGTCACCACTTGACCTTGACCTGAGGGCAAATTTCTAAATTAACCTAAACTGGTCAACATAAATATATTTTGAAGCACCTTTGTCGAGACCAAGACGATGCTGTCACAATTATTGCCTTAACTTTATTAGGTAAAACAAAATATTTGCAACAAACTGTTTTGCCATAAATTATAAATATCTTTTTTGACCTTTGATCGCCTCTGGAGCCTAAACCATTGACCTGAGCTAAAATTTGAGGACACTATGGCGATTGCATATTTCAAGAGCTTTTGATGACATTTTTTCTTAGCTATCATAGTTCTCAGGCTACTTTGGTGGTTTCTGGAGCAAAGTTCTTATTTTTTCATATTTGACCCAATTTGACCTCAAAGATATTGACCTAGGGTCATGCAAATTTAGCAAAACAAAGTTCCCTTCAGAACCTCCCTATCATACACATTTTGTTATTGTAGCTCTTATGGGGGTTTAGATCTAAGGGGAGAGGGCAGAATCTCTTCTCCAGTGCATGTCATTCTCAGAGGCTCGTTACTTGTTACTGGAAGCTCGCCTTTATCATAAACTAGTGCCACCAGCTTAACGCCGCCTATATCAGCTGAAAAACATTGTTAACGTTACGCTGCATCAGGATCGGGAGACGGCTACCATTATCAGTCATTGCACATTGCTCTAAATTAAGCAGCAGCCCAATAGGTACGATATTTGGCAGCCCTTTACACCATGATATTTGATTTTGTATGTGTGCAAGGCATTGATTGTGCTGGTACGAATAAACCTGGGCATGAAGAGAAACAAGTATAGGAAAAAAGTAACAGAGTAACATACTAATAAGTAACAAAGTAATGGACCAAAAAAGTAAATTACATTACTCTGTACATTACTGTAAAAAAAAATGCAACGAGTATGTTACTTAGTTACTAAAAAAGTTAGTTAGTAACGGACCAGTGCCCACATATGCCTAGTACCTACGCTATTGTGTGCATCAATGGCCAACCAAACCATTGGCATGCATGCACGAAAACGCAGCTAATTACTCAAACCACAACTAATTTCATAATTTGACAATTCTACCCTTACCTACTTGCTCTTTTCAATATCAATATCAATATCAATATGCTCACTCCTCGCACACGCTCTTCTCAAAGCGAGAGACGTGTTGACGTGTGAACTCGATAGGTAAGCAATGGGAAAGCAAGAAAAGTTGTTCGATTTTCCCAAGAGAAGTCTTCATAGCGATACTCTATTGGTGAAATGTGAAAATACAAACAAATGATTAGTTAAATATTGCTTTTGCGAGCAGTAATGGGATGGAGCAAAATGTGTGCATCATTTGTTTCGATAACTGCGCTCTTGAGACATTCACCGTTTTCCGTGCGAATATTTTTGTTATTGTACAAGAGTGATTGAGACACCTCGCAGCTACGACCCCACCAAGAACAAAAGTGAGAGATAGGCATCGCTGATTTTATGGTGAATTGGTAGGTTTATATTTTAACATTCTCTTATTAATTTCAAAAGTTTCAACAGCAAACTCGTGGGAAAATGAGAGGGAATTTCTGAATAGTTTACAAGCGAATATGTACATTCCCCGGCTTGAATATGTGCATTCCCCGGCTTGTCAAGCTGACACAAAAGTCATTAATTTGATTGTTACCGTGCCCCTAATGCCTACTGCCATGGGCGGCGGAGGCGGGGGGGGGGAGGACGTGTCCCCCCCAAACATTTTCGGATTTAACATTACACCTATGGGCGTTGCATGGAAAGAATCAACTTCAAAGTGCTGCCCCCCCCTCCCCAACTTTTGGAAGGTGGTGCCACCCTTGCCTACTGCAATATTTCAGGGCTATAATTTCAAGCAGTTGCAGTGATCTTTTTATCTTTATTGCTTTCATACAGTTATATGTAAATAAGATGCACTCATTAGAGGCTGGTTTGGGCAGCTTGTTTACTACAGGCTCCTTTCAGCTTCAGAATGTTAACCTGATGGGTGCTGGTCCCCCCACCCTTTGGTGCTGTTGGTGATGTGACAAAAATACAGAGCACAGTCCCTATTGCATACCAATAGGGACCTGCAACTTTGGATGCCTTTAAATGCATTCCTTGGCCACATGTTGATGTCAGTGAATATTAAATGACATTGTTTTATGTTATATGGTGAATGACCATAACAGTGAAGATGTAAAAATACCAGACTCTGCTATTGGTAGTGACATAGTGTAGATGATACCTACCTACTGGTAGACTAAAGCACTGATACACTACTAATAGTATGAAGTTGGGTATTTTGTTGTTTGGCAATGGCCCTTAACTCGGCATTGGCTGGGGTCTGCCAAACGCCATTGGCTGGGGAGGGGGGGGGGCATCCCCCCCCCCAGTTATCTTCTGAACCAATAACTGCAGTGAGACGTGCAAGGCGGCAATCGAAAGCTCTCAACGAGACGCATCCAAAGCATACACAAAATTTCCCAAATAAGGTCACATGTCAGGTCATGGTCAGGTCAAAGATAAAATTGAGATATTTGAGTTTTTGGGCCATACTTTCCATCCAAAGCCTTAGATTGTGACTAATATCACACAAAGTGCTCTCAAAGGTATAATACATATCCTGCATAAGCAAAAGTGAAATTGTAAGCAAAGGCCAAGGTCAGGTCACAAAAGGTCACAGCCCTACCAAATCCATGCAACATGTTGTATGGGTTATTTTACACATATAATTTGATAGTCGCAGTTATTTTCACAATCTGACACCATATAAGGTCAAGGTCAGGTCAAATAAGGTCAACATTTGACATTGATAAATATAAATAAACAAGGCATGTGTCTAGACGAGTTTTGTCTCAGACATACAATGTTGGCATTTATTTGTTTGTATCTGGTCACTAAAAGCAAAAAAAGCGCAATTTCAAAATATGATGTCATGTATGTATGTATTAACGTAAACAGACCGTTCCACACAACAGGGTTATTCTTCGGTCTTCCATACATGAACATAAAAATGAGTGAGCTAAAACAGTAAAAAGTGAGCTAAAACAGTTTGCCCTGTTTTGCCGACATCGTACAATTATTGAGCAAGTGTAAAATCTAATGGGCGACACTGCATTCAGAACACACTGAGATTAAATATGCGCATTGTATGAATGGCTAGCCCTATACAAGAATGTGCGCTTTCCGTGATTGTTTCTAGGTCGAGGCAAGGCTAGATGTTTCGATTGTCGGGTATCACGCTCCAGTATTTCGTAGTTGAACTGGATGTGCGACGCCAACGACGAAGGTTTCGCTCTAGTTATAACCTTATGCAACATGCACAAGTCAGAGTATTTTACTAAATCTAGCGCATTTAGCCAACCTAATTCACGCAATACATCAGAGATGTGGTCGTATTTCCTGCGTCCTGATATGACTCGTGCGGCAAAATTTAAGATTTTTTGGATGTTCTTAAGAGACGTCACACTGGCACTGCCATACACTTGTACACAGTATCTCACATGTGATAGCACCAGACAATCGACAATGCGCGGCAACACTTCAGCGGGCAAGGCATGCTTTACATGGCTTAATCCGATCAAAATTCCAAAGCAGCGATCAGTGATGTTTTTTATATGATATTCCCATGACAATGTTTCATCCATCACCACTCCTAAATTTTTGACTTTGTTGGAACATTGAATTTGCTCTCCCATAAAATAAAATAATGGGGGCTGCGCAATACGCTTTAACTGCCTCCTGTCTCCACACAAAATAAATTCAGTTTTTGCCGCATTAACCTTCATGCCATGTTGTTGGAACCACGTTGACATCGTTACTAGCAACTCTTCAAGTTACTCATACTAAGGGAGCGATAAGTCAGTGAAAATAAAGATATTGCCTTTAAATTTGGTTTGGGTATTGTCTACATGTGGTTTCTCAACATATCTTCCGCTTTTTGTTTAATATTTGAAAGTGTAGATTTTGAGGGTTTTTTTTTTGGGGGGGGGGGGGGTCAAAAACCAACATTTTCACAAATTCGAGATAGCCAGTTTGTAGCCCTTGCAATTTGCTATCTTTTGGCGTTTTTCGATTGCATTTTGCTTTAAATATGTCATTTCTACGGTCTGGTAAAGTTTAGCTGATATTTATGTCAAACTCGTGACAGGTGTAGTGCCGTCACTAAATTTGCTATGTTTCGAGAGAAAAAACTATTATTTTCGCACAGAAGACGTATAATTGATGTAGGAGAAGGTACCTGAAGTTTCACGCCGATAGCCCTATTAGTTTCTGAGCTACTGTGGAAGTCTGTCAGGGGGGGGGGGGGGGCGAAAAACGCCCCCCCCCCCAGCCAATGGCGAGTTAAGTCTTAACCCTTTACATCAAGAGATTACAAAGCATATCAAATCATGCATACACCTATGTAAGAAACAGTATCATATGAAAACTTACTAATACCCATTATGTAACTGTGATGTTTTTAACAATACACAACATTGATATCTCATTTCAAACAGCATTGCGTTGACAGGTGAATATGTGGAAATGTGTATCCATATGTTTGGCATGATGTAGTTTGAACAACACAGTATGTGTGAAATATGTGTTAGTAGCCTTTTGGTTAGTTATTGGGTCATTGATATTTTAAGGTAGAATTGACTGATGGTGAGTGTGCAAATATTGTTCCCTTGACAAGCATTCATAGAAGCTCAGAAACTAATACAACTACCAATATCAAATACAGGATGCATTCTCCTGCATCTATTCCACACCTTGTGTACTAAATTACTTTGCCCCAAGAGGTGACTTTGCCAGACTCTTGGGATGAAGTTGCATGCTAAGTTATGTAACAATAGTACAAAGTTAGTGCTATTTTTTTACTGTTTATTTTTACATTGGCTTTTTATTTTCACATCTGACAACACCCTCAGGGAAAACCCTACTCTGTGTGGAATACATTAACCATTATTAAAAGAAATCATTGTTTCTCATTAAATCAAGGAGAAGTATACAAGCTATAAATATCTGGCTTAGAGTACATAGGCTACATAGGGTACATATGGTACATATGCTTAGGGTACATAGGCTACATAGGGTACATATGGTACATAGGCTTAGGGTACATATGCTACATAGGGTACATATGGTGCATAGGCTTAGGGTACATGTGATACATAGACTTAGGGTATAAGATGGCTATGATATCAGAATACTCGCAGGAACAAAATGTAATGCATGTTACTGCCATGTACCTTTGTATACCTTTGGGAGCACTTTGGGTGATGGTAGTCTCACTGCACGGCTATGGATGGAAAATGTAACCCATACACTCACATACAGTGATTTTGAGCCTTGGCGTTACCTTAACCTAACATGTAGCATTAATTTTAGTTTCAAAATGGTAAGCAAGCTGTTGGTGCATCTTTTTAGAGGTTTTAAGTACCTACCATCTTTTGTGCCTAGATGTGTTCATCTGTTTAAAATAGCCAGTGGGGCAATATTTTGCCCTCCTCAGTCAATGCTACTTGGCTAAGATGTCAGTCAGTCATTGGTGGGTTCACCATTACACTGACTAAGGAGACCCCCATGGAAATAACATAACTTTTCTAACCTCTGTCATTTTATATCATCCTTTATAGCTTTGCTCATTTACCATAGTTTTGTTGTAAGTCCGGTGCTACAAGCTCATTAAATCAAGGTAAAAAACACATACCTACACAGTTTGGGGTAGCTAGACCAATAACAATCTGGTACATGCATATTATTTCTTTTAAAAACAATCCCAGCATACACCATCGCCTACTTCAGTGGCACAGCACTGAGTGCAGTCTGTCATTTCAGACATGGGCCTGCTAAGACTGCTATGGATCCGTGTGAAGGCGGCTCTGGCCTGCGTCTGGGCCCTGGTCGGACGTGTGTTCTGCTGCTTCAAACGCCGCAGGAAGCTCTCCAATGGCGACCTGCCCATCTCCGTGGATGTCCAGTCTGTTCCTGCCACACGTCAGGAGGTAAATCTGGCGACTGTCCAGTGTAGTCATGTCGACCTGCCCATCTCCGTGGATGTCCAGTCTGTTCCCGCCACACGTCAGGAGGTAAATCTGGCGACTGTCCAGTGTAGTCATGTCGACCTGCCCATCTCCGTGGATGTCCAGTCTGTTCCCGCCACACGTCAGGAGGTAAATCTGGCGACTGTCCAGTGTAGTCATGTCGACCTGCCCATCTCCGTGGATGTCCAGTCTGTTCCTGCCACACGTCAGGAGGTAAATCTGGCGACTGTCCAGTGTAGTCATGTCGACCTGCCCATCTCCGTGGATGTCCAGTCTGTTCCCGCCACACGTCAGGAGGTAAATCTGGCGACTGTCCAGTGTAGTCATGTCGACCTGCCCATCTCCGTGGATGTCCAGTCTGTTCCTGCCACACGTCAGGAGGTAAATCTGGCGACTGTCCAGTGTAGTCATGTCGACCTGCCCATCTCCGTGGATGTCCAGTCTGTTCCTGCCACACGTCAGGAGGTAAATCTGGCGACTGTCCAGTGTAGTCATGTCGACCTGCCTATCTCCGTGGATGTCCAGTCTGTTCCTGCCACACGTCAGGAGGTAAATCTGGCGACTGTCCAGTGTAGTCATGTCGACCTGCCCATCTCCGTGGATGTCCAGTCTGTTCCTGCCACACGTCAGGAGGTAAATCTGGCGACTGTCCAGTGTAGTCATGTCGACCTGCCCATCTCCGTGGATGTCCAGTCTGTTCCTGCCACACGTCAGGAGGTAAATCTGGCGACTGTCCAGTGTAGTCATGTCGACCTGCCCATCTCCGTGGATGTCCAGTCTGTTCCTGCCACACGTCAGGAGGTAAATCTGGCGACTGTCCAGTGTAGTCATGTCGACCTGCCCATCTCCGTGGATGTCCAGTCTGTTCCTGCCACACGTCAGGAGGTAAATCTGGCGACTGTCCAGTGTAGTCATGTCGACCTGCCCATCTCCGTGGATGTCCAGTCTGTTCCTGCCACACGTCAGGAGGTAAATCTGGCGACTGTCCAGTGTAGTCATGTCGACCTGCCCATCTCCGTGGATGTCCAGTCTGTTCCTGCCACACATCAGGAGGTAAATCTGGCGACTGTCCAGTGTAGTCATGTCGACCTGCCCATCTCCGTGGATGTCCAGTCTGTTCCCGCCACACGTCAGGAGGTAAATCTGGCGACTGTCCAGTGTAGTCATGTCGACCTGCCCATCTCCGTGGATGTCCAGTCTGTTCCTGCCACACGTCAGGAGGTAAATCTGGCGACTGTCCAGTGTAGTCATGTCGACCTGCCCATCTCCGTGGATGTCCAGTCTGTTCCCGCCACACGTCAGGAGGTAAATCTGGCGACTGTCCAGTGTAGTCATGTCGACCTGCCCATCTCCGTGGATGTCCAGTCTGTTCCTGCCACACGTCAGGAGGTAAATCTGGCGACTGTCCAGTGTAGTCATGTCGACCTGCCCATCTCCGTGGATGTCCAGTCTGTTCCTGCCACACGTCAGGAGGTAAATCTGGCGACTGTCCAGTGTAGTCATGTCGACCTGCCCATCTCCGTGGATGTCCAGTCTGTTCCTGCCACACGTCAGGAGGTAAATCTGGCGACTGTCCAGTGTAGTCATGTCGACCTGCCCATCTCCGTGGATGTCCAGTCTGTTCCTGCCACACGTCAGGAGGTAAATCTGGCGACGGTCCAGTGTAGTCCGTATACCTGCAGTATAGTCATCAACTGCGTGCCTAAAGGCGTGGTGACGAATCAGTTGTTAGCGGCTTGAATAACTTGTCAAAGCCGGCTATGCGATGATTCTTCGTAACACAATTTTGTTGGAGTCACCGCTACCGTTTAGTTTGGAGCTGATGCGTTGACTGAGATGCTTATGTGTATTCTGATACTGAGCTTGCATTACAACAATTACCTATTAGATATATTTTAAAAAGTGTCGCACTGCACGACAGTGTAGATCTCGGGGCCACGCTGTCCCGAGGAACACAACGTGGGAAAAGTCTGAAATGGACGTCTAAGAAAACAAAACTGTTCTTAGCATTCAATTTGTTAACCTTACAATGACTCGTCATGTCAGTAGTAAATGCTGGAGAATAACTACATATTTTTCCAACGAGCCAGATACACGATACTAAAAGTTGTCTTCCCTTTCAGTAGTGAAGGAAGTGCATCTCCAGTCCCACCCTGGCAAGACGTGATACTTCGAGTCCCAGTGCTTATCCCAGTGTCCCCCTGATAGGAATATCCTGCGATCGGTGGCAGAGATCGCTCGGTTCCGATAGGATCAATCTATAGCCCCCTGATAAGGATATCCTGCGATAGGTGGCAGGAATCGCTCGGTTCCGATAGGATCAATCTATATCCCCTGATAAGGATATCCTGCGATCGGTGTCAGAGATCGCTCGGTTCCGATAGGATCAATCTATAGCCCCCTGATAGGGATATCCTGCGATCGGTGGCAGAGATCGCTCGGTTCCGATAGGATCAACAAGCTGGAGCGATCATGACGAGTCTTAAAGGGAGTGTGCCTACTGTTTTGGAATGTCAAAAAAAAAATCATACGGTAAGTAGCTATTGGTTTGATTGTTGGATACGATGAAATTCGGTAACCGGACAAAAGTTCGTAAATATAAGGCTGGTAACTGAAAAGTTCGTAAGCAAAGGTTCGTATGCAAAGGTTCGTATCGGATAAGGTTCGTATCGGATAAGGTTCGTATGGGATAAAGTTCGTAATGGAAAAGGTTCGTATCGGATAAAGTTCGTATTCAAAAAGTTCGTAACGGATAAAGTTCGTATGCAAAAGGTTCGTATGCTGAAGTTCGTAAAGGAAAAAGTTCGTAATGAAAAAGTTCGTAAGCAAAGGTTCGTATGCAAAGGTTCGCATCGGATAAGGTTCCGAACCTTTGCTTACGATCTTTTTCGTTACGAACCTTATGTTTACGAACTTTTGTCCGGTTACCGTTACCCTTCCGAACGGAGAGAAAGAGAGACACCATAAACAGTAGCGTGTTGCCTGTCAAGGACAATAGGTTCGTATCGGATAACGTTCGTATTAAAAAAGTCGTTACTTTTTACGGTGTCTATCTCTCTCCGTTCGGAAGGGTAACGGTAACCGGTCACAAGTTCGTAAACATAAGGTTCGTAACGGAAAAGTTCGTAAGCAAAGGTTCGGAACCTTATCCGATACGAACCTTTGCATACGAACCTTTGCATACGAACCTTTGCATACGAACCTTTGCTTACGAACTTTTGCCTTTACGAACTTCAAGATACGAACCTTTTGCATACGAACTTTTTGAATACGAACTTTATCCGATACGAACCTTTTCCATTACGAACTTTAGCCGTTACGAACTTTATCCCATACGAATCTTATCCGATACGAACCTTTGCATACGAACCTTTGCTTACGAACTTTTTCCATTACGAACTTTTTCCTTTACGAACTTCAGCATACGCACCTTTTGCATACGAACTTTATCCGTTACGAACTTTTTTAATACGAACTTTATCTGATACGAACCTTTTCCATTACCAACTTTAGCCGTTACGAACTTTATCCCATACGAACCTTATCCGATACGAACCTTTGCATACGAACCTTTGCTTACGAACTTTTTCCGTTACGAACCTTATGTTTACGAACTTTGGTCCGGGAAGCATGCAATTCACATCTGTAGCCCCTTTAGTTGAATTTTCACTTATATCGTTTTGTGCTTATTATTTTTTCTCTCGATATGTATAAAACGATCGCCACTATAGTGATGCTATTTAAAACGGCGCACATAAGACAGTGCAATTAGGTCACATCATGCAAGATAGAGGGACAAAGTTTGCACAGCATGTTCTTGGCACTGTGAACTTTATTATGTGCAAGTTTCGTAGCTCTAAATTTATATCTTCGTCGAGCAATGGCCATCAAGCGTTGCGATCAGGGGGACAGATGATACTGTGCGACTGCTGCTATCAGTGTGCACGAGCTGTTTTGTCGAATTGCTATTGGCCGGCGCTAACGATATGTTAAAGGGAGTGTGCCTACTCTCATCGCTTAGTTGGGGTTATTGACACTGGTCTATAGAACACCATTTTCTGAATTGAACCATTACTTCATTTCTCCAGATTCACCCTAGTTGCTGAGATATTCAAAGACTCCAGGAATTTGCTTGGGAGCAAAAAGTTATCGGGTAGACTCCAGAGGGCTTCCGCTACTAGAAGCACTGCAACTATCGATTAAACTGCTAGCATATTGTTAGCGCCGGCCAATAGCAATTCAACAAAACAGCTCGTGCACGCTGATAGCAGCAGCCGAACAGAAACTGGACGGCCATCATGTTTTCCGATGGTGGCCATTTCGATGATGGCCGATGGCCATTTTTTGAAGAAGATATCAATTTAGAGCTACGAAACTTTCACATAATATAGTTCACAGTAGCAACAACGTGCTGTGCAAAACTCGTCTTTCTATCTTGCATGATGTGACCGTAATTGTATTGTCTTATGTGCGCCGTTTTACATAACATCACCATAGTGGCGATCGTTTAATAGATATCGAAACAAAAATAAACAAAAAACAATATAAGTGAAAATTCAACTAAAGGGGCTCCAGATGTGAATTTCATCATATACAACAATCAAACCAACAGCTACTTACCGTATGAAAAATATTTTTGACATTCCAAAACGGTAGGCACACTCCCTTTAACAGTTTAATCGATAGTTGCAGTGCTTCTAGTAGCGGAAGCCCTCTGGAGTCTACTCAATAACTTTTTGCTTCCAGCAAGTTCCCGGCGTCTTTGGAATACCTCAGCAACTAGGGTGAATCTGGAGAAATGAAGTCATGGTTCAATTCATAAGATTATGTTCTATAGACCAGTGTCAATAACCCCAAATAAGCGATGTGAGTAGGCACACTCCCTTTAATGCGTAAAACTATGCGCCGATTTGTGTCGGCTGGCGACAATGGCGCCTTTGCTCGGGATGGATCCAGGGGACAAACTCTATTGAGCTGAGAATGTCGGTACCGCACTCCGAACTGCGTTGTCTGGGATAATTGTGTATGCTTCTGACAATTACCAAACTAATCCCATGCAACCCTACGGCAGGAGAGTCACTCAATGCAAGCAAAATATCCTAGTTTAGCCTCACGGTCTCATCGTGGTCTCATCCACGTCTTATCGTAAGTTGGAGGTATCATCAGGCACAAAACAGGAGGTATCATCAGACACAAAACACGTTTTATTCTGAATTGATTTCCTTCAAGATAAGCGGCTAGCGCGTTTAGCTATTTTACTCGTCTTGTTGAGTTTATTTCGAGGAGAAACTGAGTCGTTCTATATAAAAACGTTCGGTATTAGTTGGCAAGCCGCAGTACGCCTGAGGTAGCCATCCCTGGAGACTGGAGAGCACGGCTCATCCATCGCCGATATCTGTTGGGATCGATCAGAGGCCACCTGGTCCCTGCCGCGGCCGACCTGAGGTCTCCACCGATCCCTGGCGGGGCCGAACACCTGTGGTGTGTACCTTCGGTACCCTGATGTCTGCCGAGCCGGCCGGCACGGCGCCTCAGTGGCCGCCGCTGCCGCCGCCGCCGGAGGGCCGTCTGGTGTTCGACTGCAGTGCGGAGGCGGACTCTGCCGTGGCTGACCAGCTGCACGACACGCTGTTCCCGTCTGATCCTTGTGACCAGCGGCGGCCGCTGTACCACCACCAGGCCGGGGACGACTGCCCGGCCTCCGCCGCCGCCGACCGCGGCAGCTCCGGGCGCGAGCCGGGGGAGGAGCCGCTGGCACCGGACGGCGGCCACGCTGTCTCAGCAGAGCCCTGGGAGGAGGACATGGATGAGGAGGAGCTGCAGGGACAGCTGCAGGACCAGGAGCCACTCTCCGCTGCCGCGCGCCGGGTGCTGGAGCGCCGCCAGCTGACCCGGGAGCGGTTCGCCCGCCGCCAGGGGGTCGTGCGGGAGATGCAGCGGCGCTGCGGCCAGCGGACGGCGCGCGGCGCGCCCGTCTGGTCGCCGCCGGTGCTGGTGTACCGTCCGCCGCCGCTGCCGGCGCTGCAGAGGAGGCTGCTGGAGCCGGGCGAGCTGGCCGACACGGTCCCCGAGCCGCCCAGCCGCACCCGGGAGCAGATACAGGAGTTCAGCCGGAGACACCTGCGGACGGAGACGGAGGACGACACGCCCAAGTAGAGGCGGTGGCGAGGGACAGCTGCCGGTAGAGACCGACCAGCCAGTGGAGGTGTTGCGGCCAGTGGAGGTGGTGCTACTAGCGGAGGTATGGAGGCCATTGGAGGCGATAATGGTGAATAGGTGGATGATTACTAGCTGCCAAGCCTATGGTTTCCGGAATCCCGGGGAACGTGGACTGCCAGCTTCCCTCGATAAAGCGAAGAAACTTGCGTGAAGCTCACTGTTAACATGATGAATGCAATGTCCTTGCGACAGTGTGTTTTCTACATCTTTCTCATCTGTGGTGCAAATATGCTTTGAGTCGAATTTAATATGTTGTTGGCCATTTTACGCTTCTCCTGACATCAAATATCCTCAGTTTTGATGTCCGTCCTTTTTATGGATCATCTAACAGACTTCTGTTTTGTGTTATGACACACTGTTCAGTGTTCATGTAGGAACGTTCTCTTGACTATAAGTTTCCGTCTGGCCAATGAGATGCTTGACTTGAATGGCGTGGTATGCCTTACCGAGACGAGACGATTACCATATAGCGGGTTATTTCGTTGGATGGTCGCCGCTGTGGTGATTCCCTCAGATGATAGATGATTGAAACGATATTTAAAGGGAAATATTCACCTTTTGATTTATTTATCTGCTTTGTCTGTGACACATGTATAGTATCAAGTTGATCGTGCCTCAATTTAAAAGTGAAATAACAACTTTTTATATTTCAAAAAAATAAATTTGGGGAAATTAACAAATATATACTTACATATGGTGACGAACAGAACAATCCATCACTATCTCTGGTTTGAATGTTATTTGTAAACCAGCCATAGGGCCAAGATTGAAGTAAGTGCGCCAAGAAGCGTGACAACATCCCTGATTGGTCAGTGCAACAAATCGCCGACACTAAATAGGTCGCCGTTGGGTGCATAATTGAACTTCCGATTTAATTGCCAGTTTTTCCAATGTTTATTTATTTTTTGGGGAAATTGTTATTTTTCATGATAAGCTAAAGCATAATGTTATATACAGCCAGAGACAAAACAAAACAAAGCTCCTAATGTTGAAAATACATGAACCAATTTTCACAAATTGAGGGTCGCAACCACTACTAGGCCGTCGTTGGGTGCATAGTGCATACGTTAACTGCTAATTTGGTTGCCTTTGTATTCCATGTTTGTTGATTTTTCAGGGCAGTAGGGCACATAATCACGATACACAGAGTGGAAGGCATATTTATTATTTTCCATACCATTTCGTCAAAATAAGTGTGATCAATTTACAATATATTTTGGTCTCGTCTGTCGATTTCAAGTGATAACTCCATTTTTGTTGGAAAAGGTCACTATTTCCCTGGTAACGATATTTAAGGTTATTCAATTCTGCAGTTTAACGTTGCGAACTTCTGTAGACTTAGTTTTATTCGCAATCAATGACAATGCAATGCAAGTTCCTAAAAAAAACAGACGTCTCGACAAACAGGGTGTCTTCGTCATTGCTAATTTGATTGCAAATAAAACTCATGTCTGATACTGTAGGATTATTTGCTGTATAATTGTGAGTAGTAATTTGGGGTTAGGTTAGGTTGCGATCCAAAGCGATCATTGACATTTCGAAAGGACTGTGGAACACGGAATTTGAATCCCGAGCATGAACACTTATTGCCAGCGCAGTCGACGTCTGTGTGTTGTCGATGACGATGATGTTTGTCTGTGTGCCAGGGGGACCCAACGGCCACCTGGGGCTGGGAGGAACAACCCACAGCTGTAGTGACTGTCGAGGATAAAATCCGCGCCTACCGCGACTCACGCGCCCGCGTCTCCGAGTCCGAGCCGCCCCCGGAGCCAGACTTCTTCTCGGTGAGTCCTCCGGAGCCCGACTTCTTCTCGGTGAGTCCCCGGAGCCAGACTTCTTCTCAGTGAGTCCTCCGGAGCCCGACTTCTTCTTGGTGAGTCCCCCGGAGCCCGACTTCTTCTCGGTGAGTCCTCTGGAGCCAGACTTCTTATCGATGAGTCCCCCGGAGCCAGACTTCTTCTTGGTGAGTCCCCCGGAGCCAGACTTCTTCTCGGTGAGTCCTCCGGAGCCCGACTTCTTCTCGGTGAGTCCCCCGGAGCCAGACTTCTTCTCGGTGAGTCCCCCGGAGCCAGACTTCTTCTCGGTGAGTCCCCCGGAGCCCGACTTCTCGGTGAGTCCCCCGGAGCCAGACTTCTTATCGGTGAGTCCTCCGGAGCCCGACTTCTCGGTGAGTCCCCCGGAGCCAGACTTCTTCTCGGTGAGTCCCCCGGAGCCAGACTTCTCGGTGAGTCCCCCGGAGCCAGACTTCTCGGTGAGTTGACCAATTTACCGCTCGTAGAGTTGTAGTTAACTATTTGCTGTTGAGTCCCGAGCTCGGTGCCCATGCTTTAGCTGTCATATTGTATTGGTGCGGTGCTGACCATCATGGCACACCACGCCTTAGCTGTGCCATTTGACAGGTGTCACCAGGGCCCCAGGCTTCATCCGTGACATTTAATCGGTGTCGCCGGGCTCTGCTGCGTCATTTGACCGTTGTTTGTATGTGTGGCCGTCAGGACATGACTCCGACTATCCGACGGTCGCAGAAGGTGCTGCTCGTACCTCAGGAGCAGGAGCAGACGGCGCCCGGTGGCTTCTCCTCCCGTCTGGCTTACACCGACACCGCGCTGGCGCCGCAGGTATGGCTTTATTGCAGACGTTTCTTGCGATAACGCAACGTGTTGTACGCTGTTAGATACTTAGCGTTACGGTAAATACTAAACATTTCAAGACAACTTTACTTTATGCAGCATTGTTTTTAACCCGCCATTGGATGGGGGGGGGGGCGTTTTCGCCCCTCCCCCCTGACGAACTTTCGCAATAGCTCAAAAACCAATTGCGCTATCGACGTGAAACTTTGGGTACCTTCTCCTACATCAATTTTACGTCTTCTGTGCAAAAATAAAGCAATTTCGTCGAAAGAAAATTCGAGATATAGCGAATTTAGTGACGTCACTACACACGAGTTTGACGACAAAATCAGATAAACTTTAACAGACCGTACAAATGCCATATTTTGGGCAAAATACAATACAAAACGTCAAAAGATAGCAAATAGCAAGGGCTACAAAATGGCTATCTCGGATTTGTGAAAATTGGAGTTTTTGACCTCTACAAAAAAAAAAACTGTTTTTTAACTGCCCTCAAAATAAAAATTTCAAACATGAAAAAATAGCATATATGTTGGAGAACCACATGTGGACAATACCCAAACCAAATTTAAAAGCAATATCTTTATTTTTTACTGACTTATGGCTCCCTAAGTATGAGTAACTCATGAAGTCATATGTTTACATTGCGTTTTTGGGCTTTTAGTGACCAGATACAAACAAAAATGCCCGCACTGTATTTCTGAGACAAACCTGGTCTAGAAACATACCCTTTTATTTATATTTATCCATTAAAAAATTTGACCATATGTGACCTGACCTTGACCTAAGCTTGACACAAACTTCATTTAAATGAGGTCAGATGGTAAAATGACTATCACTATCGAATTATGCGTGTAAAATAACGCATAGAACATATGTTGCATGACTTTCGTAGATATTTTACGCATAGTGACCTTTTGTGATCTGACCTTGACCTTTGCGAACAATCTCACTTTAGCTCATGCAGGATGTGTATTATACTTTTGAGAGCACTTTGGGTGATCATGGTTGCAATCGAAGGCTTTTGATGGAAAGTATGGTCTATACACTCAAATACCTCGATTTTGACCTTTGACCTGACAGTGACCTGACATGTGATTTCAATTTGAAACTGTCAAGTATGCTTTTGATTTGTATCATTGAAATCTTGCGAATGCCGTCTTGCACGTCTCGCTGCGACCATTGGTTCGGAAGATAACCAGGGGACGATCCCCCTCCCCCCGCCAATGGCGTTCGGCTGAGACCGCAGCCAATTCCGGGTTAACACGCGCCCTGGAGGGGGGGGGGGGGGGGGGGGGGGGGGGGGGGGGGGGCGGGGGCGGGCGGGCGGGCGAAATCCGCCCACCCCTCCGGTTTTTCGAGGGTAGCGCAAAAACGGCGGCCGTTTTTTGTATACCTGTTTAGAAATGAACTTCCCGCATTATGTAAAATTCTTGGCCTCAGGTCATCTCAGGTCAGGTCACCAGACCAGGTCACGTGATGACCTCAACTCCAAAACGTTTGCAGTAGTACCACAGCCACAGTTTTACGCCGATTGGTTTCAATATTGCAGGACTTCATAAGGTCATAGATACCAACAATTTGTTGATCTCGGATTTTTAATATCGGTGACCTAAGGTCAGGTCAATTTTGTGACCGCCAACACGGTTTTATCAATAACTATCGACATAATGAAGATAGAAAAGAGAAAACGGTACCAATATGTTTGTCTCGTCGAGACACGTCTCCCAATATGCAACATGACCAACTTGGGTCACCACTTGACCTTGACCTGAGGTCAAATTTTTCAGTTGACCTAACCCGGTCACCATTAATATGATTCGAAGCGCCTTGACCAGACACACGCGATGGCGTAAACATTATTGCTTTATCTTTATTAGGTAAAAGGTTATTTGGGGAAAACAGTTATGAAAACAAAATCACCTTTTTGACATTCGATGACCTCTGGAGCCTAAACTATTAACCTGAGCTCAAATCTGAGGACACCTATGTCGATTGCATTTTTCAATGACTTTCGATTGCTTTTTTCCGTTTGCTGCTAACTATCATAGTTCCCGAGATATTTGGGGGTGTTCGAACCGAAGTCCTGAAAACTTGAAAATCTGACCCTTGATGACCTCTGGTGACCTCAATATTGAACTGAAAAAAAAATAACGAAATACTTTCGAAAGAGCTTGTCTCGAGCTATCTAACGTCGTTTCCCGCTTGTCGCTACGTTGCGTGGTTTTCGAGATCATAGGGGGGGGGGGGCGAAATCCGCCCTCCCCCCCTCCAGGGCGTGTAATTATCAGAGACCCTCCAGGGCGCGTGTTAAGGCAACATTTTGCCTGACATGGGATCCATATTACCCTGTGGTTTTGACGCCCCTAAACCCCAGTCATCATCATCATCAGTGCCCGGCTCCGCATCACTGACAGTGTAGCTCTGCTCTGGCGGCTGTGTCCGGTACTGATGGTTCCCGTTCCGTCCGCCAGGGCGCGGAGCTGACTGACCTGGAGGAGCCCAGCGCCTGGGAGGCGGACGACATCAACCCAGACGCGCTGGAGAGCCATCAGAGAGCGCTGCGACACCAGCAGCTGCAGCAGAAGCGGGAGAGGCGCGTCGCCCCGCCCATCCGGTGACCTGCCCCCGGGTCACGACCTCGGGGCACCGGGTCAGGTCACCGGATCGGGCAGCATTCCTCCGTGACGGGGGATGAGCTTTGGAGCGCGGCAGGCCGCGGTCGGCCGCGGTCGGCGGTCCATTCCCAATTGTAGAGGGCTGGACTGCCAGGGGTCGGCTGGTCGGCTGGCTCGGAAGACGGGCCGGCGGCGAGGCGGTGCGTTTGGCGCCTGGGTGCGAGGTGGTGTGTGTTAGGCCGGCCGGGAGTATGTGGAATGTGGGGAATGTGTGACACGGAATATGGGGAATGTATGGCAGCGTGGGGAATGTGTGGCCCGCACTTCTCGCACCCGCGGAGGTCCCATGTGTTCGCGCACCGTGTACCGTTATGTGTGTGGTATTGTTGTAGTCGGTGGTCAGTTGCCTTGGTCCCGTCGTGATCGAGTGCTCTCGGCCTCTGGTTGTGTTCGTGTATGACAGCGAATGTTCCCGGTGTACGTTAAGAATGGCTGCTGGTGAATTTAACCTACTGTGGTAGACATGAATGCAGACATTGGGCCCATTTATTATAATAAAGACAATGCGGTTAAGTTGCGTTTTTGTTGAAAGTCAGCGTTGCCTGTTGAACCTGGCATGGCATGCGGAGAAAAGCTACGGTGTCCTGCTTCTGGTATTATATTTCAGTGCTGATACAGGTGCAGATCATTCTGTGGCGGCCCGGACCCCGGACCTGCACTGACCTGGCCGTCACCGTGATGGTAATGTGTCACCCCGTGTCAGCCTTCACTGCGGCCTGCAGCGTGCCAGCGACACGGGGGCGTGGGTAGTGACTGACGGGTCAATGCCCGAGGCATATAGCTAGCCGGATGCTTCGTTGTTTTTGTTCAATCCAGTTCCGTGCTGCCTAATTTCCATTCAGGCCGACATGTCGCCTGCGTTGACAGCAGCACGGAGCATACTGAAATAGAGACAGGCGAAACAAGAAGCAGTGGCGGCATTGAACTACATACTTTTTCAGGAATCCAACGGGTCTTATCGGTCTATTTACCCGATTCACCATTTGAATGCCCACCGATGGGCATAAAAACACCAATTACACTGTCTCCAACTGGTGGAGAGAAAACGGAGCCAACCTGGCGCGACGCTTATATAGCCTCGCTCGGGCTTAATTTTCGCCTTTCCTATTGAATGTGGGTCGCAGCTATCGACTATCGTGTGACCTTGACCGAGCTACCATTGACAACAAATCTCGGTCAATGTTTATGGCGGGAACGTGGTGGCAGTAAATAGTAATTGGTGCTCTCGGACGAGCCACTTATCTGCCAGCATTGACAGGCCAATTACACACCCGGGCTGACCTTAGCGGCTGACTTATCTATTCTTCCCAGAACCTGAACATTCTGAACAGGCCCGAGTTCATTTCTGGATTCGGTCGCTACCTTTGGGGGTGAAATGTTTCCCCGTCTATGATTAACTCCGATCGGGTGTGGCGATTCATTTTACCAGCAGGGCGATTGGATTGCTCGAGAGATGTCCTCAGTTGGTGCCGACTGCGCTGACATCTCTGGTGTGTCCAGGAGGCCTGACCGCCTCCGCTGGGGCCACTTTCTCTCCGACTGGCTGGAGACGTACATCAACCCGTCTGACCGCCGACTCACGCAGGCTGGAGACGTACATCAACCCGTCTGACCGCCGACTCACGCAGGCTGGAGACGTACATCAACCCGTCTGATCGCCGACTCACGCAGGCTGGAGACGTACATCAACCCGTCTGACCGCCGACTCATGCAGGCTGGAGACGTACATCAACCCGTCTGACCGCCGACTCATGCAGGCTGGAGACGTACATCAACCCGTCTGACCGCCAACTCACGCAGGCTGGAGACGTACATCAACCCGTCTGACCGCCAACTCACGCAGGCTGGAGACGTACATCAACCCGTCTGACCGCCGACTCACGCAGGCTGGAGACGTACATCAACCCGTCTGACCGCTAACTCACGCAGGCTGGAGACGGACCCGTCTGACCGCCAACTCACGCAGGCTGGAGACGTACATCAACCCGTCTGATCGCCGACTCATGCAGGCTGGAGACGTACATCAACCCGTCTGATCGCCGACTCATGCAGGCTGGAGACGTACATCAACCCGTCTGACCGCCGACTCACGCAGGCTGGAGACGTACATCAACCCGTCTGACCGCCGACTCACGCAGGCTGGAGACGTACATCAACCCGTCTGACCGCCAACTCACGCAGGCTGGAGACGTACATCAACCCGTCTGACCGCCAGCTCACGCAGGCTGGAGACATACATCAACCCGTCTGATCGCCGACTCATGCAGGCTGGAGACGTACATCAACCCGTCTGACCGCCGGCTCACGCAGGCTGGAGACGTACATCAACCCGTCTGACCGCCAACTCACGCAGGCTGGAGACGTACATCAACCCGTCTGACCGCCGACTCACGCAGGCTGGAGACGTACATCAACCCGTCTGACCGCCGACTCACGCAGGCTGGAGACGTACATCAACCCGTCTGACCGCCAACTCACGCAGGCTGGAGACGTACATCAACCCGTCTGACCGCCGACTCACGCAGGCTGGAGACGTACATCAACCCGTCTGACCGCCAACTCACGCAGGCTGGAGACGTACATCAACCCGTCTGACCGCCGACTCACGCAGGCTGGAGACATACATCAACCCGTCTGACCGCCGACTCACGCAGGCTGGAGACGGACCCGTCTGACCGCCGACTCACGCAGGCTGGAGACGTACATCAACCCGTCTGACCGCCGACTCACGCAGGCACGCCTTGGCGTGGTGACGTCAAAAACCCACAGCGGTCGGCAAACCAGCAGCTGCTTCAGATCTGAAGGAAACTGAAAAAACAAAATATAAGGGCCTATTCAGGAGGGGAAAGGGGCAACGGGAAAAGGCTCTACCGTACGAAATACGAATCCATTGTCCGAGTAGCACGCCTGCTCAATGCTCAACGCATACCTAACTGTACATCCAGCCTACCACGCTCCCTCACCCCTTCCTTCCCTGTTGTTCCCCTCCGTAGCACACCAGCCGGTCAAAATAACCTCTCTGACGACACCGCGACACCGCGACGCCCCGCGACACCGAGGGCGGTGCACCGCCCGCCGGCTGCCGCTGCCGCTGCTGCCGCTGCTGCTGCGGCGGCAGCGCGGGCCGCCCAGGGCGGTATGGTGGCGCCACCGTCGCAGCTGGACCGCGGCCGCCGCGCTCTGGGTCAGTGAGCCGGCAGCTGTGCGCGAGTGTTGACGTGGTGGTCCGCGGTCGAACGGTGCACCGCCGCTGAACCCTGTGACGCCTCCATCCGCTCGGAACCGGCAACACTGACGAACCAAGTAAGCTTCGCTGAACTCGGCTTCTTGACGACCGACATAACTGCAGCGAAAGAAAGCTCTTATGCCTCGGTTTTGTGCGACGCCATTCCTGATTATTATGCTGATTTGCATGAGCGAACCCCGTGATCTCCGTTGCCTCCAATCGCTGACAGAGCAAAGCCAGCGTCACAATCGGTCATTTCGAGGGCATGACGGGCATAATGAAGCACGAGCTGTGGTTTCGCGCTGCGACCTTGCCGTCATGCAGGTCAAGCAGCGTATTTCAGTTTCCCGGTACTAAATTGCCACCGGCTAGTACTTAGGGAGACATAAGTCAGTCAAAAATATAGATATTGCTTTGAAATTTTGTTTGGGCATCGTCCATACTTGGTTCTCCAATATATCTTCCGTTTGTTGAATATGTTTTAAAATTTTGATTTTTGTGGGAATTTTCCCCAATTATTTGTTATCACAAAGTCAGAATTTTCAAATATATTCAAAAACCGGAAGATATATTGGAAAACCAAGTATGGACGATGCCCAAACAAAATTAAAAAACAATGTATATATTTTGTACCGACTTATGTCTCCCTAAGTACTTGCCAGTGGCAATTTAGTACCGGGAAACTGAAATACGTGGTCAAGCAAGGGTTCCAGCACGCTCGCCGCTCGTCGAGGCCGAGCTGAACGCCAGATCGGCCACTGCACTCGTGTGTGGAAAGAGGGGTGATAAGTAATGCCTCGTACGCCTCCAGTCGCTTCGATCGCAGCCGACCGTCGCCTCAGGCAGGCACGTTTGCTGATGATCACTCGGGGCCATCGCGTCCGACAGACACGCGCCCTGAAGGTCTGGCTGTCCCTGGGAGCCTTGCCTGGGAGTGATACAGGCCGTATATGGCCGCCGGTGTCATCAGTCAGCGTCAGCGACGCCGCCAGTAGTGGTCAGGATACGAAAAGGAGAGGGCCCGTCCAGGGATGGTAAGGGGGCCGAAAATGGCGCTCCAGTGGTCGTCAGCGGGCGAAAAGGCGAAAAGGCGAAAAGACAGGGACTGGGAGCCTGTGGCTCCGAAATCCGATTGACACTTTTAAAATAGTTAAACAAATTCACACAGCTTTGCTCCGCTCCCAGCTTCGCCTCCAGCTTCGCCCCCAGCTTCGCTTCCATCTTAACTCCCCAGCTTCGCTCCCAGTTTCGCTCCCAGCTTCGCTCCCAGCTTCGCTCCCAGCTCCGCTCCCAGCTTCGCTTCCATCTTAACTCCCCAGCTTCACTCCCCAGCTTCGCCCCCAGCTTCGCCCCAGCTTCGCCCTCAGCTTGCAACGGTGAGAGGCGGTGCCGACAGCTGTCCTCTGCTGACGTCCGCTAGTGCTAACATCTGTGACGCGCTGTGTGCGGACGTGGCGTCCCCTGGTGCTAACATCTCTGACGCGCTGTGTGCGAGCGTGGCGTCCGCTGGTGCTAACATCTGTGACGCGCTGTGTGCGGACGTGGCGTCCCCTGGTGCTAACATCTCTGACGCGCTGTGTGCGGACGTGGCGTCCCCTGGTGCTAACATCTCTGACGCGCTGTGTGCGGACGTGGCGTCCGCTGGTGCTAACATCTCTGACGCGCTGTGTGCGGACGTGGCGTCCGCTGGTGCTAACATCTCTGACGCGCTGTGTGCGGACGTGGCGTCCGCTGGTGCTAACCTCTCTGACGCGCTGTGTGCGGACGTGGCGTCCGCTGGTGCTAACATCTCTGACGCGCTGTGTGCGGACGTGGCGTCCGCTGGTGCTAACCTCTCTGACGCGCTGTGTGCGGACGTGGCGTCCGCTGGTGCTAACCTCTCTGACGCGCTGTGTGCGGACGTGGCGTCCGCTGGCGCTAACATCTCTGACGCACTGTGTGCGGACGTGGCGTCCGCTGGTGCTAACCTCTCTGACGCGCTGTGTGCGGACGTGGCGTCCGCTGGTGCTAACATCTCTGACGCGCTGTGTGCGGACGTGGCGTCCGTTGGTGCTAACATCTCTGACGCGCTGTGTGCGGACGTGGCGTCCGCTGGTGCTAACATCTCTGACGCGCTGTGTGCGGACGTGGCGTCCGCTGGTGCTAACCTCTCTGACGCGCTGTGTGCGGACGTGGCGTCCGCTGGTGCTAACATCTCTGACGCGCTGTGTGCGGACGTGGCGTCCGCTGGTGCTAACATCTCTGACGCGCTGTGTGCGGACGTGGCGTCCGCTGGTGCTAACCTCTCTGACGCGCTGTGTGCGGACGTGGCGTCCGCTGGTGCTAACCTCTCTGACGCGCTGTGTGCGGACGTGGCGTCCGCTGGCGCTAACATCTCTGACGCACTGTGTGCGGACGTGGCGTCCGCTGGTGCTAACCTCTCTGACGCGCTGTGTGCGGACGTGGCGTCCGCTGGTGCTAACATCTCTGACGCGCTGTGTGCGGACGTGGCGTCCGCTGGTGCTAACATCTCTGACGCGCTGTGTGCGGACGTGGCGTCCGCTGGTGCTAACATCTCTGACGCGCTGTGTGCGGACGTGGCGTCCGCTGGTGCTAACCTCTCTGACGCACTGTGTGCGGACGTGGCGTCCGCTGGTGCTAACCTCTCTGACGCGCTGTGTGCGGACGTGGCGTCCGCTGGTGCTAACATCTCTGACGCGCTGTGTGCGGACGTGGCGTCCGCTGGTGCTAACATCTCTGACGCGCTGTGTGCGGACGTGGCGTCCGCTGGTGCTAACATCTCTGACGCGCTGTGTGCGGACGTGGCGTCCGCTGGTGCTAACCTCTCTGACGCGCTGTGTGCGGACGTGGCGTCCGCTGGTGCTAACATCTCTGACGCGCTGTGTGCGGACGTGGCGTCCGCTGGTGCTAACATCTCTGACGCGCTGTGTGCGGACGTGGCGTCCGCTGGTGCTAACATCTCTGACGCGCTGTGTGCGGACGTGGCGTCCCCTGGTGCTAACATCTCTGACGCGCTGTGTGCGGACGTGGCGTCCGCTGGTGCTAACATCTCTGACGCGCTGTGTGCGGACGTGGCGTCCGCTGGTGCTAACCTCTCTGACGCGCTGTGTGCGGACGTGGCGTCCGCTGGTGCTAACATCTCTGACGCGCTGTGTGCGGACGTGGCGTCCGCTGGTGCTAACATCTCTGACGCGCTGTGTGCGGACGTGGCGTCCGCTGGTGCTAACCTCTCTGACGCGCTGTGTGCGGACGTGGCGTCCCCTGGTGCTAACATCTCTGACGCGCTGTGTGCGGACGTGGCGTCCGCTGGTGCTAACATCTCTGACGCGCTGTGTGCGGACGTGGCGTCCGCTGGTGCTAACATCTCTGACGCGCTGTGTGCGGACGTGGCGTCCGCTGGTGCTAACCTCTCTGACGCGCTGTGTGCGGACGTGGCGTCCGCTGGTGCTAACCTCTCTGACGCGCTGTGTGCGGACGTGGCGTCCGCTGGTGCTAACCTCTCTGACGCGCTGTGTGCGGACGTGGCGTCCTTTGGGCTCGCACACAGACATACAAACGATCCACCAATTGGTCGTCTGCAGGCCGGCGGACGTACTGTGCAGTTGTGGGCAGTTGTGGGTAGTTGCCAATGAGCAGAGTGGTGAATACGCTGCATAGCCGATGAGGTGGCCAGAGGCGAGGCCAGATACTCCACGGTCGGAGGACCTCCGCGGAGACGTTTGGAGAATGGAGACTGACGTCTGACTTTCGACGGCCATGCGGTTTGGTTTAAGCTTGATTGAATTAGTGTGGCCAGTTTAAATGAATGAATGAGATGAATTAAATGAGCATAGTCGTAATGCGGCGTAGTCTAGTCAGGATTCCATGGCGACGCGACTATATGATTACGCAAAGCGCTCGCTCGTCTTTCCATGGTATATGGGCAAAATCTGAATATGAGCGGCCCGGCCCGACCCGTGGCGACGCTTTTAAGAAGCTTATATCTCTGCAACCACACGTCCGATTGACAAGCGGACTTCTTTGCTTAGCAACCCCATCCAACCTACCCTGTTTGAGACCGGTGCTCACTCATGTGGGTGACTACCACTGCGCGTGGCACGTGCTGCGTGAGGGGTGTGAAAAGTGTTTTCTCGCAAAAAAAAACTCTGCAACGGCTTAGCCGATTGCGTTCAAATTCGGTGTGTGGTTAGGGACCTCTCAGCCGCCACTTTCCCACAAGTCAGGGCCTCTGCACGTGCGCACGTGCACACCCCTATTCTATATATCAGGAACGGCTGAGCCGATTGTGTTCAAATTAGGTGTGTGGTTAGGGACCTCTCAGCTGCCAATTTTCCACAAGCCAGGGGTGGGGTGCTTCTGCACGTGCGCACGTGCACACCCCTATTCTCATCTCAGGAACGGCTGAGCCGATTGTGTTCGAATTTTGTGTGTGGTTAGGGACCTCTCAACCACCGCCTTCCCACAGGTTAGGGATGGGGTGCCTCTGCACGTCCGCACGTGCATACCCCTATTCTATATCTCAGGAACGGCTGGGCCGTTTGTGTTCAAATTCAGTGTGTGGTTAGGGATCTCTCAGCCGCCTCTTTCCCACAAGTCGGGGGTGGGGTGCCTCTGCACGTGCGCACGTACGCACTACGCACCTGTTTTTGTATCTCAGAAACAACTTGCCCCATCGAGTTGAAATTCACCATACATTTCCTTCGCGCTCGCTCGTTCATCGCCGACTACGGCGCCTTACTGGTAGTACGCATGATAACTTCGGAGCATTATAGACGGAATGCTTCGGGTGAACAACTCTTAGAAAAAGGCATATACCATGCTTCGCTGCTCCTTCAGATCAGTGGTGATTCATGGCGTCACCCTAGCTGAAGCACATATCATAGCTATGTTGAAAAGCTGGATTTTTTTCTTCTCTCGCGTGCCTGCATACAGAGCTGACTTCGGAACAAAGCCATTGCTAACGATCGCAGTATGCACACGCTGCGTGTACACGCCACGTATTTAACAGCGCGCACACACGTCACGTATTTACGTCGAACGGAAACTGCAGATGACTGGCGACCGATTTTGCGTGGCAAACCTGGGTGAGGTCAACACGTGACCCTTAACGTTGCAATCCCTTCTGAACAAAGCCAGACCACGTGCGTCACTGGCGGATGCGTCGGCATTCCTCGGGAGCCGGCCGCCGCGTGTGCCCGGTCAGAGGCGGTGCTGTGGTGCCGCGGGGACGGGTCAGAGCCGCCGGAACCGACCGGAACCGGGCGGAACCGGGCGCAACCGGGCCGGTTTCGTCCTGCCGGCGCGGCTCCGTGTGCCGGCCGGACCGGCTCCGGCTGGGCTTACCGACCGGACTGGGTCAGGTCGGCACTGAACTGAATCAGCAGTCGACCGACGGTCCCACAGTCCCACGCCAATGGCCCGATTACGCCGACCGCCACAGAGTCGCCGAGTGGAGTCCGCGGGGCTGGTCCACGGTCGATACGGCGAAACTATGGCGATAAATGACCACTAAGTGGGGACACAACATGAACGTAGCCAAGGGGGGGGGGGGGACTGGGGCCATGATGCCCCCCCCCCTCTCTGAGAAAACCGGTTTACACTAGATAAAATGCGATTTTGCTGACGACCCGACAAACCCCCCCCCCCTCCCCTCCCCCGGTCAACAAATGGAGCAAAATTTGATCCGCCACTGACGTGCCATCCCCCCCCCCCCTTGATACAAATCCTGGCTTCATGCCTGGGACACAAACCCTTTATTTCTGGTCTCCAACGCGCTTGCGATAGACGTATTTCTCGTCATCAATATTAGCTTCTGTTTTGTTCTGGAGGGGGCACCACCGGTTCGTATTTCGTCCTATTCACCGTCTGTATTTTTACGCCATCGTGTTGTGACGTCATCAGCAGCTGGAGCCGGAACTTGTGTACCCCATCTGACAGCAGATCGTGCGGCTGGGGAGGCAGTCCGGCTGCGAAACACGTCTGACTGCAAAGGGCAACGAACGCTGCGGCATTGCGCTACATTTTGCGGCGGTTTGCACAGATCTGAGCTTGTTGATTCGCGGATAGCTGTGGAACTGGCCGACGTATTCAGCCAGGTCTCCGTGTTCAGCCATGCCATACAATCTGCCGAACAGGGTGGTGTCACCCGGATGCAGCGTGTCGCTTTGGACAATGGCGACATTACCTCACATTAATTTGCGTAAGTCTATGATAAGATTGAATCATTTGCATTCATTATCTACTTATTCATTCGATAGTAAATGTAAGTAATAGCACCGCCGGCCCACCCAGCGTTTCGAGTTGCCGGCGATGTTTATCCCAGCGTTACGTGTCGGGCACGAAGTACACTACGCCAGCGGCCGTGTTATCAGTTCAGGGACACATCCATCGTCACCAATCACATAACTCTCGGGGCGCGGGCCGCGGCCGGAGCGCGGTGTCCGGCGGGCGGGGCGGGGCCGCTGACAAGGGTGTGTTCTGTTCTGTTCTATTGGCCTCTGCAACGATCACACCACCGCGCGCGCCGCGCTGTCCGCCGGGGCTGCGTCGTCACAGCTCGCGATATCGTCATACGGTCATAACACACACACCAGGGACGTAGCTAGGGGGGGGGGGGGGGGGGCACGGGGCCATGCTCCCTCCTGAGCAAGCCAGTTTACACTGGATAAAATGTGATTCTGCGCAAACCAGTTAACACTAGTTAAAATACGATTCTGCGACGACCCAACACCACCCTCCCCCCCCCCTCCCCCTCACCCCGGTCAACACATTTTCGCTAACGAAACGGAGCGAAATTTGATCCGCCACTGACGTGTCCCCCCCCCTGAGAAGAATCCTGGCTACGTGCCTGATACACACACACACACACACACACACACACACACACACACACACACACACACACACACACACACACACACACACACACACACACACACACACACACACACACACACACACACACACACACACACACACACACACACACACACACACACACACACACACACACACGCACACACACACACACACACACACACACACACACACACACACACACACACACACACACACGCACGGCCACACGCCACACGCCACACGCCACACGCCACACGCCACACGCCACACGCCACACGCCACACGCCACACGCCACACGCCACACGCCACACGCCACACGCCACACGCCACACGCCACACGCCACACGTTACACGTTACACGTTACACGTTACACGTTACACGTTACACGTCACACGTTACACGTTACACGCCACACGTTACACGTTACACGTCACACAGTCCCGTCTGCTGTGTTGCCGGAGCCAGGCCAAGCCCCAGACAGGCACGCATCAGCCCCGGCCAGACAGACAGATGGGCAGCAATTTCGACATACTGCGGCGGTACGTGCGTTACGGCGTCACGTGCGTCAAGGACAAAACGGCCAACAAGTTTGTTGGGGGGGGGGGGGCAGAGCCCAGGAAGTCTGACAAAATTCCACATGCCATCGGATCTCGCTTTTTGTGCGCGAAGAACTGAATTAAAATAACTTCCTCAGTAGAAGTTGCTAGGATTTGTGTTGAAAGAAATACACTCATATGACCGATTTCAGCCATTTCGAGGCATTAGTCCCTACTCCCTATTGCCAACGCGATCCGCCCTTGCGTTAGGATTGTATCGGATCTATAATATAGATATAAGGGAATCAGCATTGTGCTACGTCCGGCACATTGCATTATGATTGTATAGTCGTTTCTTCAATGTTTAGTCTTTGCGGCTGTCACTATAAATTGGCACGCCTCCGGCCGCGCATCTGAAGGTCGAACGTGTGGCTGAACCATACGACTACTCTAGGACCGTGCCGTCGAAGGTGTAACCGACCGGCGGCTGGCTGGCATCACATCAATTCTTGACAGTGTCTGTGTTGTGGAGTGCTACGTTTGACGATATATCTCTGATCGAGAATGTTGACCATACAGTATCATTTGAATGTCTTGCCATAATGTCAATAATGGCTTTCCATAATCATTTAATATGAATGTTTCGTTTGAATGTTTCATTTGAATGTTTCGTCTCAATGAAATAATGCAGACCGTTCCGGAACTCGACACAGTATCAGACGTTAAACATTATCTACAGCCATTTGATTTATGCTCGTTTAAAAATGCGAAATCCCTGTACTAGACCGGCTGAGGACCATCTTAAAAGTCGTCCGCTTACAGTCGGGGTCGTGAACGTTCAGAACGTTAAATTACCTGATTTCTGTCCTGTTTATTCGGGTGAGGGGTCCGCTACGGTGTAAGCTATGATTCTGGTGACCTGAAACTAAGCCGTAAAAGTAAAACAGCGGTATCATACAGGACGAACACTGGACGCATTTCAGCAGGCGAAGGAAAATATGAATGCTGAAAACATGTTTGATAACCAGGACCTTTTTGCAGTATTCACATTTGTATGTTATGGAATCGCATATGAAATATTCATAACACTGGTAAAATGCACTGTGAACGATTGACACTCTCTTTGCTGGTCGGGACGCGGGACGGTTGCCACGATTACAGCTCTCTACCCACGTTCACATGCGCCATTTCCATTCACCAGCTGACCACTTCCCTCTCCTCCATTCGCGTCCGGTCGGGCACACATTAGCTGTATCTGTCGTCCGACAGCGCACCACTGCAC
Source organism: Chirona hameri (assembly GCA_036785665.1). Classification (NCBI taxonomy): domain Eukaryota; kingdom Metazoa; phylum Arthropoda; class Thecostraca; order Balanomorpha; family Balanidae; genus Chirona; species Chirona hameri. The sequence continues at coordinate 121,380 of JAXIVJ010001250.1, forward strand.
CTGTCTGACCTCAGCTCTTTACACCTGCCTGACCTCAGCTCTTTCACTACTACACTTGTCCGACACCTGAGGCGCCGCTTCAGCTAATAGCCGCCCTGCCTCCCTGGCGTGGCGCGGCGGCTCGGTCCACCAGCAGACCAATTACGTTACATCACGTCTGTGGCGCGGCTCCCAGGTCGCTGGCTGCGCCACCGGAGATTTCTCCGCCGCCACCGCCTCCGTCGCCGCCGCCGCCGCCGCCGCCGCCACGCCACCACGCCACCTGGGTCGGGCGCAAGCGAGTTTTCTAACGGACTGCTGCCGACCCGGCCGCTGGCACTCCGGCCCACCAGTTCAAACGGTGCCGCGCCGGGCACGCGCTGACGACCCCTGACCTGAGCGCGCATGCGCCGTCGGCAGCGGCGTGCTGGGAAGGTCAAGGTGTGTCCCAGTTGGCCGGCGGCCAGGTGAGTACGGTAGTAGAGCAGCGGTGTCCAGGTTAGCGTGAGCAGTCACCGTAATCGGCGTCAGTTCTCACTTCTCAGTGCCGCCGTGTCGGGCTCCCAGGTGCAGCCGAAATGTGTGCCAGCCAGTCGCCGACCCGCTGTCTGGGGCGGGGCGCAGGCACACAGACCGCCGACGGACTCACGGGGATCGAGACGCCGCTGAGGACGAGTGGTGGAGGCTGCGTTCGCGGGACGGAACTGTCCGCGGTGATTGTAAAGACTGTCTCGGTGAACGTGGGTGACGGACCGAAAGTGACTCTGCCCTAGAGTGAGGAGGAACACAGCTGAGTGAAGCAGCTCATGTAATCGACACTTAGAAGTCAGCCTTCACCCGTTCGCTCCCGTGACGTGTCGTACTTGGTGTGTCGTAAATGGTCGGCTTCACTGCAGCATGCTTGTGTTAGTCGCGCATCCCCAAACCAGGGGACACGACATAAACACTCTACATAACATGGGTGGACGGCGCACGAGCAAAGGGATGGGGCAAAGAGGGAAGAGAGATGTTGCAAGGGGTGGTGGGTGGGAAATTATATCACTATCCGCGTCAGTGTTCCACCTCCCCGCACCTGCACGTGGTCCATGGCCGGCTGTCATGCTCCGCTCCCGCAGGGGCCCGCTCCCCACATCTCCGCTGTTTGTCCGTCGTGTGTTGACCGACCGACGGCGGCGGGCGCGCCTCCGGCCTGCTTTAACTGCCCCCTGTGGTACCTCTGCTACGAGCTTACTCTGATTGGTGCTCCTAACCGCCGATAAGGTACCTTATCACTGATTAAAGGGAGTGTGCCTACTGTTTTGGAATGTTGAACATATTTTTGTTACGGTAAGAAGCTATTGGTTTTGATTGGTGGATACGATGAAATTCACATCTAAAGCCCCTTGGGTGATTTTTTCACTTATATTATTTTTCGTATTTTTCGTTTCGATACCTTTAAAGGAAATAGTTCACCTTCAACATGGGTTTTGAACTGAAATAGCAGTTTTGTAGCCCGTGTTGAGAAATCCTTATCCGAAACTTTTCTTGGCTGAAAAGACTCTCCAGCCGAAGATATTTGACTTTTTGGCGAAGGAATACGGCGCATATATGATGTACCGTACCGTCTGAAAGTGCCAGCACTGCCATGGAGCATGCGCAGACCAATAACGCACACCATAAAATCAATAATTTACAACCTTCTGTCCTGAATTGGCGCGATGTAGGACCATTTTTAAACAGAAAAAAGAAACTGTATTAAAACATATAATAAAATCGTGTTCTGAAAAAAATTCCGAAGGTGAACTATTTCCTTACCACCTACTATCGAGCTACACTATCGCAAGGGTTACGATAGTGTAGGTTGATGTTGTGTAAAACGGCGCACCTAAGACAATACAATTACGGTCACATCATGCAAGATAGAGAGACAAGTTTTGCACAGCATGTTCTTGCCACTGTGAACTTTATTATGTGCAAGTTTCGTAGCTCTAATTTGATATCTTCGTCGAAAATTGACCACCAAGCGTTGTGAGTAGGGGGACAGACGGTACTGTTCGGCTGCTGCTATCAGCAAGCACGCATTGTTTTGTCGAAATGCTATTGGCCGGTGGTAATGATATGCTAGCAGTTTAATCGATAGTTGCAGTACTTCTAGTAGCGGAAGCCATCTGTGATCTACCCGATAACTGTTAGCTACCAGCCAGTTCCTGGGGTCTTTGGAATGTCTCGTGGTCATTCCACGTCAAATCGTACAAGAAATTTCCCGACCCCTTTCGATTTCAATACAATTTGTGGCACGTGTAGTAACCAATGAATGATCGTCATGCACAAACTTTTAGCTTCATTCGACTTATGAGGTCAGAGTTACGGGTCATCTTAGGTCGCACGTTTTTGCCGATATTGTATTATTCAAAAGTGCATATATTGGCGATTTTTTCTCTCTCTATAAAGGTGCAGTTGCCACCAGAGCACAGATATATGATCGGCCTATGTACTGCACCCGATGAAATTACATGACCTGCATTTGACCTTTGAACTGACGAGGTCAAAGTCAACAATTCAAATTTGTCTTATGTTTGTCTGCCCAAAAATGCACCCAAAGTTAACACGAGAGTGGTTACATCATCGTCACAAAGCATGTGCAAAAGAATGGCGGACACTTAAAACTTTTTAAGATATGGGTATTTTAGTATAACTATGTCGCACCGGTTGAACGTGCCCTTGGGCATCTTCTATGAATGTATTATCTCTCAACAAGGATTAACAATACATGTTCCCCAATTACACCTGGCAACAAAATAGGTACACACGTTACCAGTGGTACCCACAACGTAACTGCACAGTTTCAAGACGACATGCCCCGACTTGACATCATCTGACGGGCCGCGGGCGGCGCGACATAGTTATACTAAAATGCCCATATCTTAAAAAGTTTTAAGTGACCGCCATTCTTTTGCACATGCTTTGAGACGATGATGTCACAACGCTCGTGTTAAATTTTGGTGTATTTCGGGGCAGGCAAACACAGTAATAACTCGAAATTTTGACTTTGACCTAGTCAGGTCAAATGTCATATGAAGGTCATGTGAACTCATGGAGGTACATAGCAATGACCATTCATTTTCCTATCCAATGGCGGCAACCGCAACTTCCTAGAGCATTTTTATCGCCAATATGTGCACTTTTGAATAATACAATATCGGCAAAAACGTGCGACCTAAGATGACCCGTAACTCTGACCTCAGAGGTCGAATGGAGCAAAAAGTTGTGCATGATGATCGTTCGTTGGGTACTACACGTGCCCCAAATTTCATCGAAATCGAAAGGGGTCGGGTTCAAAACTGCTCATTCTTGTGCGATCTGACGTGGAATGACCCATCAGCAACTAGTGTGAATCTGGAAAAATGAAAGGCATGGTTCGATTGATAAAATTATGTTCTATACACCAGTGTCAATAACCCCAAATAAGCGATGTGAATAGGCACACTCCCTTTAGTAGTCGGTCGCTGTACTTTTTTTGCAAACTGCGTCGAAAACATCACATGGATATATTTTTAACATAGGTACCATTAGCATGAATGAAACTTAAATTTCCTTGTTATTCTTATTCGCCTTGAATCGCCGGACATTCCGGTTATGACCAGTACAGCTGCTCCGGCTCTGGGAAGACCCGCTCCCACCAGCCGGCCATCGGCGAACGGGCCAAAGTCTCCCTTTGTGAGCATCAAATGACCGTCACTCTCGGTGCACCCGTAAATCCAAAGTGTAATCATCATCAACGAAATTAGTTTGAATATTCGTAAATTGGGACAGCAGTTACCCACAAGAAATCCGCAGATCTATAACTCAGCTTATTTTGCAGGATGGTATACTGTGCCGCACTACGCATTTGTAGTGCGGCACAGTATTTCTGAATAAGATGCTGTTCCGCAATGCACATTTAGGATGAAAGTTTTGTAGGTGTTCCACGTCACACGTCAATATTGTCCGCAATGTTTGTGGATTTCAAACCTTTGCTTGAGGAGAAAAATAAATGATCTTTGACTCTTTGATTCGTAGGCTGTAGAACAGGTAGCATTGTGGCTATGCGAATCTAGGTACGGATTTAAAGGGAATGTTTCACCTTTGGTCTTGACCTAAGATAGCCATCCATTATCCCGCGACTTACTGGGGAGGGGGGCTATTTTTTGCCCCCCCTTCCCGTTATTTTGCAATAACTCCTAAACCAACACTAGTATCATCATCAATCTGTCAGTACTCTCACATCAATTCTACACATGTTGGCCAAAGGAAAAAGATGTGGTTATGATAGGTCAACCGGGAATGACGTCAGAGTGACGTAATGTTCTTCGGCATTTGTTGAAAAATAATGGCTTGCGGAAAACGCCGTCAAAGGTACAATGTTTGAGATAAATGCAATTGTCTTAAATAAAATTACTGACAATAGACCGGGCTATCAAACTGTTATCTCGGGATTTTTCAGGGTTTTTTATTCAAAATTTTGAGAAATCCAAACACATTTTTTTTTTAGTTCTTACAAAATTGTATAACAAAAATCAGAATGATAAAAAAACGGAATATGTGATCGAGACGTGTTCGGTGAATACGTGTACCAAATTTGAAATCGATATCTTCAAAAATAATGAAAAAAAGTGTCTTTTTGTGAAAAAAATATACGCTTTTGTATCAATCTGTTCAACGTTGTTGAATGGGCACTTCTAAATGAATCGCCAACACTAAATAGGTCGCCGTCGATGTGCATTGATGAGCTTCCGATTGAATTGCCAGTTCTTGTATTGATTTTTGGAGACAACATGATTATTTTTCATGATAATATAAAGCATAGTGCATAATATAAAGCATATACAGCTAGAGACAAAACTATACAAAACTCTTAATGTTGAAAATAAATGAAGCAATTTTCAATATATGGGAAACGGGAAAATCCCGTAGTTTGATGAGGATCAAAAGTACTTGCAAGTACCGGTCGTTAGAAGTGTGGAACGCTTATCAACATTAGCTTGGAATATCTTTCAGTAGGAAAGTTTTATGCAAAATGTGATGAGTTTACAATATATTTTGGTCTCGTCTGTCGATTTAAAGTAATAACTTCATTCTTGTGGGAAAAGGTCATTATTTCCCTTTAAATAAATATTGAGCTATCGCAATGCCTCGCACTCGTCATTGTGTTCTGTGCGGGAGAAGACACAGTTCCACAATGTTTGTATTTAAGTCGCCAGAATTGTCTGAAACGATAGTGCCATATATTGGCAGTGTAAAGGGGTTATCTATAGCTCTCTATAGCTCAACAATGACGTCATCATCCCAAATTTGAAAACTTTATTTGTATAAAGTTAAGTGACTTTTCGAGAGAAAAAATCTCGCCATCGTTTTCAGTAGCACTTACTTCATATTTTCTACTACAACCATCTATATTTGACAACTTTCAGAAAGGTGAAACATTCCCTTTAATGATCTGATAAATTTGTAAACATGTTCAAATGCATTCTTTTTTCAGAACACTATGCCAAAATTTATTAGAACCGAAGATATTCCTTTTGAAGGCTAAAAACTGCATGTCTTACCAATAAGTTCGATGATCATGATCAGTTAACAAGTGGCCCGTGAAGATGGAATGCTTTATTTGTTAATCATTCGTCATTTACCAAGATCATATAAAAATACATATTTTGGTGGACATTTGTGCTAAAGGCGGCCGCACACTGGGTCATTCGGCGCGCGATATCACTGCGAAATTCCGCGATTCCGCGGTGTTCAGCCGCGGAATCGCGGAATTTCCCAGAGATATCGCGCGCCGAATGGCCCAGTGTGCGGCCGCCTTAAGTATGCGTCCATTTTGTGCATTAGCATGCATGCTCCTGTGGATAATGTCGAAGGCTATACAGATAACCCAGAAGATAACGATGAAGCTGCGATAAAAGCACCGCTACACAACCTCTGGCATGAGCGCAATGATGTGCTACTGCGTTACTGAAGGTCCGACACGGCATGAAATGCTCGCAGCTTAACACTTAGCATTCATCGTTAATATGCACATAACATTATCGTTCCATATTCCTTATACATACACTACATCCATATATCTATTGATATCACGTCTCATGTGTTATTGACCACGGCAAGGCTGCTATTCATTCACCCCAGAGCCCCTAGACACGCCGGGCCACTTGAATCCAGGCCGTGGCCGCTGTGCTGCGTGTCGCCGAGGCCAGGGTTGACTGCGCCTCGCGACACCACTGATAATGTAGTGAGCGCCCCGCGGCCGGCGCCGTTCCGAGGGCCCCGCCTGACGGACCTGAGCGGCACTGTCTGTCCGTTATGCCACCAGCGGGCGCCGCCCCAGCTATCGGCCAGAAGTCGCGGGAACACCGCCGGTATAATGAGCCAACAATAACGGGGTGGCGAGGGTGGGCGACTGACGGCGGCGGCTGTGTGGAGTGGCTCCTCCCGGTGCCACCGCTGCTCCCACAGCCCGGATACGCTGTCAGCGGTGTTCCCGCGACTACACGGTGTGGCCCACGCACTCAAGTCCTGTCCCGCTATGGCTCTTTACCAGGCACGGTTCGTTGGAGGGGTTTGGAGGTGTCAAACTACGGGAGATGTACCATTCGAAAGCTGAGCTCACGCGGAATCCAGCGGTGTAAATTTGTCACAAATCCAGCGAGCGCCTTTTTTTAATCGATATTTTGTCCGAAATCGCGTTTCTTTCGTTTGGCCAGGGCTATCGCGTATGGTATGGCGAAAATGCAGACCAATGACATGTCTACCGATTCGTCATGCTCTGCACGTCAAGGTCTCATAGAATGCAAAGCCATTAGATGGTTTGGTTGGTTGCACGGCTGCATCAAAGCCAAGTGCTCCCGGTGTCGGCACTAAGGCGCACGCCCGCCCGCGCAGAATCCCCCCTCGCGACTCGCGACCTGAGCACTGCGCGCCGCCGACCCTGCTTACGGAGCGGACTCTCGGCCAGTCACGGACAAACGGTGCATTGCATGGTAAAAAACCTAGCTCTGTCCACTAGCCCAGCTATCCAAGGAGATCGTGACAAATTTCCAGCTACCTCCGATCGCTACAAATGGTACTTTTGGACAATTGTATGCACCATATTTGCCAAACGTAGCCTCTGACCGGGCGACTGGGCGCCGGCCCGGCTCGGCCAACTTCGAGTCTGTACACGATGTGACGTCAGAGGCCACGGCGCGGCCGCCGCCGGTCATGACCTGACCCTGACCAGCCAGCCGGTCGGCGGCGGCCGCGCCGTGGCCTCTGACGTCACATGGTGTACAGACTCGAAGTTTGCCGAGCCGGGCCGGCGCCCAGTCCCGGTCAGAGGCTACGTTTGGAAAATATGGTGCATACAATTGTCCAGAAGTACCATTTATAGCGATCGGAGGTGGCTGGAAATTTGTCACGATCTCCTTGGATAGCTGGGCTAGTGGACAGAGCTAGGCTTTCCAACATGCGATGCACCGTTTGTGCGTGACTGGCCGAGAGCCCGCTCCGTAAGCCGGGTCGGCGGCGCGCAGTGCTCAGCTCGCGAGTCGCGAGGGGCGATTCTGCGCGTGAGGCGCGGGGGAGTGCGCCTTAGTGCCGACACTGGAACAGTGTTCGTCACGGGCCCACCAACCCCAGCCTGGCCCGGCCCAGAGGCCCATGAACACCAAGCCCAGGCCCGGACCAGGCCCGGTAAAATTCATAATATTGAGGTCCATGCCCAGTCCGGCCCGTTCTGATTAAGCATATCATTATTTTCACAAAATTTGCAATCATTATCCTAGCATATTTACTTGTATACTATACATGTGAAACAATGAACCAACTCCTGCTAACCAAATAACAAAAATACACAGCCACAGCAACAGTGTGTTGCTGTGTAAGTGAACTGCTGGTTACAATATTTTTGAGCTCTGACCTGAGCTTGTGTACGCGCGCATTACTTCAAAATTGTCAGACCCAGGCCCATCCAGAGCCCAGTGATTTCCTTAAAGTTGAGGCCCGGCCCAGGCCCAGCCCAGGCCCAGCCCATGGCCCAGCCCAGGCCCAGCCCAGGCCCAGCCCAGGCCCAGCCCAGGCCCAGCCCAGGCCCAGCCCAGGCCCAGCCCAGGCCCAGCCCAGGCCCAGCCCCAGCCCAGGCCCAGCCCAGGCCCAGCCCAGGCCCAGCCCAGGCCCAGCCCAGGCCCAGCCCAGGCCCAGCCCAGGCCCAGCCCAGGCCCAGCCCAGGCCCAGCCCAGGCCCAGCCCAGGCCCAGCCCAGGCCCAGCCCAGGCCCAGCCCAGGCCCAGCCCAGGCCCAGCCCAGGCCCAGCCCAGGCCCAGCCCAGGCCCAGCCCAGGCCCAGCCCAGGCCCAGCCCAGGCCCAGCCCAGGCCCAGCCCAGGCCCAGCCCAGGCCCAGCCCAGGCCCAGCCCAGGCCCAGCCCAGGCCCAGCCCAGGCCCAGCCCAGGTCCAGCCCAGGCCCAGCCCAGGCCCAGCCCAGGCCCAGCCCAGGCCCAGCCCAGGCCCAGCCCAGGCCCAGCCCAGGCCCAGCCCAGGCCCAGCCCAGGCCCAGCCCAGGCCCAGCCCAGGCCCAGCCCAGGCCCAGCCCAGGCCCAGCCCAGGCCCAGCCCAGGCCCAGCCCAGGCCCAGCCCAGGCCCAGCCCAGGCCCAGCCCAGGCCCAGCCCAGGCCCAGCCCAGGCCCAGCCCAGGCCCAGCCCAGGCCCAGCCCAGGCCCAGCCCAGGCCCAGCCCAGGCCCAGCCCAGGCCCAGCCCAGGCCCAGCCCAGGCCCAGCCCAGGCCCAGCCCAGGCCCAGCCCAGGCCCAGCCCAGGCCCAGCCCAGGCCCAGCCCAGGCCCAGCCCAGGCCCAGCCCAGGCCCAGCCCAGGCCCAGCCCAGGCCCAGCCCAGGCCCAGCCCAGGCCCAGCCCAGGCCCAGCCCAGGCCCAGCCCAGGCCCAGCCCAGGCCCAGCCCAGGCCCAGCCCAGGCCCAGCCCCTGGCCCAGCCCCTGGCCCAGCCCCTGGCCCAGCCCCTGGCCCAGCCCCTGGCCCAGCCTTTGGCCCAGCCCCTGGCCCAGCCCCTGGCCCAGCCCCTGGCCCAGCCCCTGGCCCAGCCCCTGGCCCAGCCCCTGACCCAGCCCCTGACCCAGCCCCTGGCCCAGCCCCTGGCCCAGCCCCTGGCCCAGCCCCTGGCCCAGCCCCTGGCCCAGCCCCTGGCCCAGCCCCTGGCCCAGCCCCTGGCCCAGCCCCTGGCCCAGCCCCTGGCCCAGCCCATGGCCCAGCCCATGGTCATAGGGCCAGCCCAGCCCATGGCGAACTCTGCACCGGGAGCACTTGGATTTGATGCAGCCGTGCAACCAACCAAACCATCTAATGACTTCGCATTCTATGAGACCTTGACGCGCAGAGCATGACGAATCGGTAGACATGTCATTGGCCTGTATTTTCGCCATACCATACGCGATAGCCCTGGCCAAACGAAAGGGGCGCGACTTCGGACAAAATGTCGATTACAAAAAAGGCGCTCGATGGATTTGGACAAATTTACATCGCTGGATTCCGCGTGAGCTCAGCCTTCGAACGGTGCACCTCCCGTAGTTTGACACCTCCGAACCCTTCCAACGAGCCGTGTAGAGACCTGTCCCGCAAGGCCGTGCAGAGGAGACTCACGAGGGCATCAGGAGTAGAGAACCGAGACGCCAGGCTAGCGCGGCGCGTGCTCTGAAGCCGGGGCGGGGCGCGGGGCTACGCTGTGTAGTTCAGGGTTACTGCAGAACCTTTAGTTGCATTGCTCGGCGCGGTGGTGCGGATACTGGACCGGCCTTCAAGTCGGCCGGATGTTTGTCGCTCTGTAACTGCACAGATAACGGTCACGCAGAGTCGGGGTCAGTCACGTGATATCCGGAGGAAGAGCGCAGCATAGCCGACAGCCCGGATATCCGAGATTATTTCACGGATAATCACGGACTCTGGCCACTGCGCAACAGATATTCGTTATTGTTTGCTATAGAACTGAGTGCATTGACTTCATACTCTCTCCATTTTGGCCGTTCAAATTGATCGCAGACGCTGAAGTCGGCATGTGGACACTGCTGGCTGGACACTCGCAGACATTTCGGTGTAATGGAGCGAAATATGAAGGTGCCGATAATGTTTCCCTGTCAACACGTGTCAGTGGAAAACGGATCCTTGTCAAAACGTCAGATAAACAAGTTTGGATGGCTGACCGCGATCGAATCAGGCCACCTCAGTTCGCGCCGCGGTCGCAGAGCCATTAGACAAGTGATGCCGATACCTGTCCTCAGTGTTGTTACACAAGTGTGACTCTTTATCAGTCGGTCTGCTGTTCAGGTGCGGGGTATGTCCGACCGAGACCGAGCACCGCAGTCCCGGTTTGGTATCGACCCTCTCTGCATGAGACCACCGCCCGGTCCCGTCCCGTTCCGACAGCGTACGGGTGCTCATGTCTCGTTCCGTCCCGTTCCGACAGTGTACGGGTGCTCATGTCTCGTTCCGTCCCTTTCCGACAGTGTACGGGTGCTCATGTCCCGTTCCGTCCCGTTCCGACAGCGTACGGGTGCTCATGTCTCGTTCCGTCCCTTTCCGACAGTGTACGGGTGCTCATGTCTCGTTCCGTCCCGTTCCGACAGTGTACGGGTGCTCATGTCTCGTTCCGTCACGTTCTGACAGTGTACGTGTGCTCATGTCTCGTTCCGTCACGTTCTGACAGTGTACGGGTGCTCATGTCTCGTTCTGTCCCGTTCTGACAGTGTGCGTGTGTCTGTGTCTGTGTCTCGTTCCGTCCCGTTCTGACAGTGTGCGTGTGTCTGTCTGTCGTTCCAGGCGGCGCTGAACATTGATGCTGGCGCCTTCAGAGGACCAGCTGACGCCCCGGTAGCATGAGCGGCGCCCTCACTCTCATATGGAGACTCATACCAGCAGTGGTCCTTCTCACCACGTCAGAAGGTGAGCGACGGCCGGTAGCATGAGCGGCGCCCTCACTCTCATATGGAGACTCATACCAGCAGTGGTCCTTCTCGCCACGTCAGAAGGTGAGCGACGGCCGGTAGCATGAGCGGCGCCCTCACTCTCATATGGAGACTCATACCAGCAGTGGTCCTTCTCGCCACGTCAGAAGGTGAGCGACGGCCGGTAGCATGAGCAGGGGCGGATCCGGGGGGGGGGGGGGGAGTTCAAGGGGCCATGCCCCCCAAAGGTCCTGAAACTATGATTGCCCCCCCCCCCCCATGGGCGTCGCCACCACTACAGACAGTACGGACAGTGTCCGTACAAGTTGGCGAATCTCCAAAAACCTGTACGGACTGTCCGTACCAGTTTGCGGAACCATTTGAAGGTGCAGAATTAGAGATATCGATAGGTCTGAAGTGTTTATACTCTAATTATCTTCGGATGGACTATTTGTGACGAATCTTGACGAATTGCCTCTATTCGTGGAACTTATTGCTCAACAGAAGAAAAAAACATCTTATCCCCTCCCCCCTCCTCAACTTGAACGCACAAATGGCCAGTTGGAATGAAATGTTATCGTTTTTCGTCTGGAGTTCGGAATAGGAGTATGCGCGAAAATGGTAAGAGGCATTGCCATTTTGCCCTTGTCATGGCTAAAACTTTAGCCGTTTAGTGACCGGTACTTGATGTGAAAGCGGGTACTGAAAGTTTGGGGACGATATTGGCGGTAGTTTACGAGATATTACGAAATGCGCGAGGGAGCAAAACACAATACTCTCATGTTAGTCACTAGTCCAGTAACACAAATGATCAAGCCGTAATTTTATTGAACTGTATTTGGCTTCCTCCTGGCGCTGACAACGGGCTGATGCACTCGCGTTTTATTTGGCATGGACCCAAGCACAGTGTATTAGGTCTACCCCGCGCCGTGCTTGGGTGTATTAGGTCTAACCCGCGCCGTGCTTGGGTGTATTAGGTCTACCCCGCGCCGTGCTTGGGTGTATTAGGTCTACCCCGCGCCGTGCTTGGGTGTATTAGGTCTAACCCGCGCCGTGCTTGGGTGTATTATAGACCTAACCCGCGCCGTGCGTTTGGATGTGCCTCCTGCAAAAATGTAGGAAATGCAAGGAAACGGGAGAGCCAGAGACGTACTAGCTAGAGACGTGTGACTTATACCACAGTGTTTATCTTATCGTGATGGATCTCCCCATATGCAACATGACCAATCTGGGTCACCAAATGACCTTGACCTGAGGTCATATTTTGAACTTGATCCGATCTGGTCACCGTAAGTATGGTTCGGATCGTCCTAACGAGGCAAACACATCGTATTAACGAGGCGAACACGATGGCGTTACAATTATTTCCATATCTTTATTAGGTAAACATTTATGCACGAACAACTTTTGGGAAAAAAATGCCAACATGATCTTTAGTTACCTCTGAAGCCTAAACTATTGACCTTATATACAATTTGAGGACACCTACGCGATAGCATTTTCAAGAGCGTTCGGTTGCGTTTCTCAGTTTGTTCCAAGCTATCATAGTTCCCGAGATATTTGGGGTGTTTCTGGAGCGAAGTCCTAAACATGGAAAATTTGACCTTTGATGACCTCTGGTGACCTCAATATTGACCTGAGCAAAAATGTCACAAGCGTAGGAACAAGGGGGCCGGGAGGCCAAGGCTGCCCACTTTTTTTTGTTGTTGCTAAAAATATTTTGCTAAATTATCCCGCTATACCAAAAACAAATCGAAAGCAATATATTTTGATAACATAGACATGCATTTTCAGTATAGATTGCGAAAGTGGCGCAAAATTCGAAAATGGCGCATGTTGTTAGGATATTGTGTGCTTCGGGGGAGCAATCTGGCACAGTGGTAAGAGTAAGACATTTGCTTTTTGAGCCGAGGACCGGGGTTCAAATCCCTCGGCGGGCCTCTGCAAAAATTCGTCCCGGCCCCCCATATCCCTCGGAACAGGGTGAGAGTTCCAGTTAGCGATTTGGTCGCAGGAGGATATGGTGCTTGGTCTACTACATTGTGTGCTTCGAAATAAGAATAGAAGTGGTGCTGTAAAAAGCTAGGAACTTGGTTAAAATAATTAGTCATATAATTAGTAAGTACCTACAATTGTAATGATTATCTCATCATTGCTTACACAACTAGGATGATATTGTCAGTGGCGAAGGGTTCGCTCGCTGGTCCAGTAACGCTGCTTTTATCACATGCTTACATATGAAGCTTATCGACACATCACACAGTGCTACGTTTTTTGACACCACGCCGAATGACAGGACAAAACATCTAATATATTCAGCAGGGAAGTCCTTACAACCACAGTATGCAGTAAGTGATTTATCGACATGGCCTTTAAAACTGGTATCACAGCGCTAAAAACAATCCATTATGAAAGTGACTGGTTTCCTTTAAACACCGTATCCACACCCCTGCAAAAGATCACGTCCTACCCCCCCCCCCCCCCGGCCCCCCCCCCCTCGGTCGAAAGGTTCGATGTCATGTTGTGTCCGTACCAGTAGCGTACCCAGGATTCACTCCAGGAGGGGGCAATTTTTGCTCAGGAGGCATAAATTACCCCCACCAAAAAAACTCAACGGATTTGGCCCACTACATTTTGAAAAGGGCATATTTTCACCATTTCTATCTAAAAAACAGCAACTTTGTTTCGACCAAAGGGGGCACGTACAGACCTTCAGAAGGGGGGGGGGGGAATTGCCCCGTTTGCCCCCCCCCCTTGTTTACGCCTATGGTCCGTACAAGTTTTGAAACCGTGGCGACGCCACTGCCCCCCAAAAAAGAACGGTCGGACGTACAGTTGTAAAATTGCCTTCGCAGCAATCAAAATCCAGCTATCCACAGTTAAAAACTTGACAAATTCGCGCCGCTCGCGACATGACACGAAATTCGCAATTGCTTATACAAATTTGGAAAATGGGGAAATTAATTAATTAAGTGTCTGGCAGAGGCTCTCCTTGGCGGTACCTAATTGCTAGCCCCAGGGCCCACCCCCTTCATAAAATATTAACTTTCAAGCGGGCTACATGTTTAGCTAGTCTGCCGAGTTCCGAAAAAGGCGACGCGAACGCAAAGACGAGGACATCGGTACCCGGAAGCTGCTCCAGCGGTGCCCAACTTGCTGGGCCGAAGAGCTAATAGTGGGACCAGGCCAGGACCATCTCCCCAAGCCATCTCGCTCCAGGCTCCTCCAGATCCACAGGGACCATTTATGCGCGGAAAAGTCGTTCTGCCTCTTGCTGCTTTCAAACTATTTGCACTGTTACCAGTTGTTTGTTACAGTTCGGTACATATGTATACAGTTATTAGTATCATATTGAGCGTTGACTGCCACCGGGCATCGTGATTTACTATCCGAAGAATATGTATATAAAAAACACCTTAATTTCAATATTTTTCATCATACCGAGATGAGCGACCAGGAATAGGGGTTACTTAAGGCTTTTGGCTCTACTCACGGTCTGGTTCCAATATTAAAATTTCGTTTTCCTCGACCTAAAATTAACATGTTTACGACGCTTCACGGCTTCACATCGGTGGCCATCGTCATAACGAAGCCATCGTCATCGTCTTCGGTTCGTTGTAACGGTGAATTGAATTAATAACATGTTTAGCTTCTTATCCTCTACAAGGCCCACCGCCCATATATCTGGGTTTTATCAGGCAAACTCGTAAAATTTAGCGCCGCTTGGCGGCGCTAAATAACAAGTACCTACTATAACATGCAAACCAGATTAAAAATGCTGCAAAGTCTCAATACACGCATGAACATGGGGTACATTTTGTCGTCATTTCAGCCGACCCCCTACTAAAAAATTATCGGCGACGCCCCTCCTACCCCCCCCCCCCGTCAACAACTTTCTCGCTGACGGCTGACGGCTTGCTACCTGCCCCCGCCCCGCTCAACAACTTTTTGGAAATGCGCCACTGAATTTGCCCTCCCCCAACAAAAACACGGCTAGATCTGCCCCTGAGCCTGAGCGGCGCCCTATTGAGACTCGTACCAGCACTGGTCCTTCTCGCCACGTCAGAAGGTGAGCGACGGCCGGTAGCATGAGCGGCGTCCTATTGACATTCGTACCAGCACTGGTCCTTCTCGCCACGTCAGAAGGTGAGCGACGGCCGGTAGCATGAGCGGCGTCCTATTGAGACTCGTACCAGCACTGGTCCTTCTCGCCACGCGGTGCGGGTCACGGCAACTGACCTGTCAACAACAGCGGCCCGCGTACCCCCTCCCCTCCCAGCGTACATTTTTTTTGTAGACAAAGAAGTGCCACATCTAGCGATAACTGCAGTGACTGGCAGCAATCTGGCAACCTGACGATATCTCCGCTACGTTGAGGCGGGTTAGATGTGGCACAGTGCCGCTACAGCCATAAGCCGCTGTAGCTCAGCGGTAAGATGCCTGTCTTTCATGCGGAGGGGCCGGTTCGAATCACGGCGACCTGCTTTTAGTCGCGAGCGAATCTTAGGCCGACCCGATCGGACTTAATGGCGTACGCCTGTTTACTACTCGATCGGACTTAATGGCGGGGTTAGGTTAGGTTAGTTGAACGGAATAAATATTGGAGAACCAAGTATGGACGATGCCAACACTGAATTTTAAAGCAATATCTATATGTGGCACTTATTTGTCTACCCCCAAAAATGCGCCCCCTCCCCACCGGGACGCCGCAGCTGCCGAGTGACCAGTGACCACACACTGAGCGCGCGTGATGCGCACTGCGTGTCGGCACTCGGGCGGTGTCTGGTTAGTAGTTACCCTGCTCGGCCCGGCTGCACCGTGCACGTGCCGCCCTCTGCCGCCCTCTGCCGCCGTCTGCCGCCCTCTGCCGCCGTCTGCTGGCCTCGGTAGTGGCAGGGTGGCCGCAGCGGCCGGCAGAGAGGAAAACTCAACAACAATTTGCTGCAGGAATAAGGAATCTCCTGATATTTTGGCTTTTACTATGAAAAAACGACACACGAGATATATACCCATCGAACGCTTCCGAAGATCACATGTCAGTAGTGTTCCAATCAGTCAATACTTCCTCTGTACTGTTTTCCATACCGTAAATGAAATAG
The DNA here is from genome assembly GCA_036785665.1 of Chirona hameri. NCBI lineage: Eukaryota > Metazoa > Arthropoda > Thecostraca > Balanomorpha > Balanidae > Chirona > Chirona hameri. Next base: position 137,395 of record JAXIVJ010001250.1, read on the forward strand.
TTGTCATTGTATGCCAAGTTTGGTTAGATTTTCCAGCCTTGGCGGTGGCGGCGCGGTGCTCCAGTGCTGCAGTCCGTCTCAGCGACCTGGCGTTCTGCTGCAGCTTCAGACGCGGTCTCGGTCCCGTCTAGTAGGTTTCTCGGGCGGCGGTCAGTCCATTTACCATTATCATTTACCGCCCTACTTGGCGTAACAAAAATAAAAGCTTCTTTCAACGCACGTTTATTTACGATAGGATACAAACTACTCATGCTGTGAGTTTACTGGTGCAGATAGCGTAAAACTGGCTGAGTTCACCGCCAGTGGCGTTGCGGATATAAGTAATGCGTCATTTTCTACATTCCTCTCCGGATATGTTTGCCCTTTTCTTACTCAATGTTCCTGCTCTCGTGTCGTTCAGTGTAACCCTTAAACCCTTAACGTCTGTGATATTTACCCTTAACGTCTCTGATAAATTTGTTTTTCCTCTTACTCGAGCTTCGTCTTTCCCGTTATCAATCTCTTTCATGTCCGTTCTAATACCTGTCCACTCTTTCTCTCTAATCACCTGTCCACTCTTTCTAATCTTCTCTCCCGTAACTCTTTGCTCCGGAGGTTTTTCTGGCCGTAAGTGGCGGCCGGTAACAGCTCCGTGGCACGTGCCGTCCGTCTGGGGTGGTAGCCGGTGGGCGGCGGCCGTCCCTCCCCGCCTCCCCGCCTCCCGGGCTGCTCGCTGCGGTACACCAGCGTTCTCTTCTCAGTCGCCGCCGCCGCCGCCGCGCCGCCGCCGCGCCGCCGCCGCGGTGCTGGCTGGCGGTGGTGGAGCGCCAGCTGTGGAGTCGCCGTTTTTAGACGTTTGTCTGGTCGGTTACCCACCACCAGCCGTCCCCTCACACCGCCACCGTTTCAACGGTTACGGTTACCTTCCACACTGTGAGGAGATGGAAGGTCGATAAGTGTCGAAATTAATTTAACGCATGGTCCGCCAGCTCCAGTTTTCAGAATGCGATTTGCATGCGTGACCCGCTGAGCCATTTTTTCATTTTTTTTTCTCTGAAGAGAAACATTTCCGACAGTTTATGTTTGATTAGGATATTCCTGAACCAAATGAGATCAGCGATTACCGTGGGCCAAGGATCAAAGGTTTCGTGAGCTGACCATGCACGAGCACAAGCATATACTCATAATACCAATTAACAGTACGCACTGACCGTTCAACAAAGTGAAATGATATTCGTGCTTTGCGACTCACTGCTGGAAGACGTCACAACCAATGGTTTGGAACGGATTCTGGCACTCGCGCGGCGACAACTAGTGGGGCAGAAAAGCAGTGAAATCTGAGCCTAAGGTAGCGGTATTCATGTTTTTGATGTTCAGTGCTCTTCACATTATTTTGGAAACTTTGGTCAGCTGTCACGGAGTCACATCAATATCAATGCACGGAGACGCTTGCTCCCAAGTATTTAATAATTATCTACGGGGCATTGCAAATATTAAATAGACCCTTAACATAAAGCGTATTTTCATTTGAACGAAGAGATGTGGCTTTCGCTTATAGTGTGATACCATTGAATGTCCACACTTGGACTAGTTTTCAATGTTTACTTTTGCCTCGCTAGCTCGCTAAGGTGTATTTCCTGACCTGCCTTATTGGCGCGTTTCCACCGTGTGCCTCGCTGCGCCGGTACTCGCCTCGCCTCAAATCGCCTCGCTGCCTCCCGGCTTCACTGGGATGTTTTGAGACTTCTCATGACGCGGCATGCATGTATCTTCCAGTTCATCATGTATCTCGGAGCACCACTGCATTTTGAAGCCACATCGCGAGGTGTCGTGTGTGTGCTGGCCCTGAACTCGGCCTCCACCAAAGCATGGCGCATGTGTAAATCCCCCGCCGCGTGCCATGTGCATTGTGCATATGACTATCGTGGCCTCATTGTTAAAGGGGGCGCCGTTTGATGGCTGCTCATAGTCGGCGTTCCGGCTTGTTTTCCAAATAGTAGCGGTCATACCGCTGTCTTTGTCGTGGAAGTCCTCGTAACTCCTCCAACATTCCGACGCCTTGAGTCATGGTTGCTTTCAGTAGGTACTGTTCGTTATCAAGCCTTGAGTGCTTTGTGTGACGCTTACTCCATGTGGAGACTGGAGCCTGGAGCCTTATCTCAGACTGGACTGCCTTATCTCACATCCCCGGGCACTGCCATTTGGGCACTGCCTTACTCAATGTGGAGACTGGACTGCCTTATCTCACATCCCCGGGCACTGCCATTTGGGCACTGCCTTACTCAATGTGGAGACTGGACTGCCTTATCTCACATCCCCGGGCACTGCCATTTGGGCACTGCCTTACTCAATGTGGAGACTGGACTGCCTTATCTCACATCCCCGGGCACTGCCATTTGGGCACTGCCTTACTCAATGTGGAGACTGGACTGCCTTATCTCACATCCCCGGGCACTGCCATTTGGGCACTGCCTTACTCAATGTGGAGACTGGACTGCCTTATCTCACGTCCCCGGGCACTGCCATTTGGGCACTGCCTTACTCAATGTGGAGACTGGACTGCCTTATCTCACATCCCGGGCACTGCCATTTGGGCACTGCCTTACTCAATGTGGAGACTGGACTGCCTTATCTCACATCCCCGGGCACTGCCATTTGGGCACTGCCTTACTCAATGTGGAGACTGGACTGCCTTATCTCACATCCCGGGCACTGCCATTTGGGCACTGCCTTACTCAATGTGGAGACTGGACTGCCTTATCTCACATCCCGGGCACTGCCATTTGGGCACTGCCTTACTCAATGTGGAGACTGGACTGCCTTATCTCACATCCCGGGCACTGCCATTTGGGCACTGCCTTACTCAATGTGGAGACTGGACTGCCTTATCTCACATCCCGGGCACTGCCATTTGGGCACTGCCTTACTCAATGCGGAGACTGGACTGCCTTATCTCACATCCCGGGCACTGCCATTTGGGCACTGCCTTACTCAATGTGGAGACTGGACTGCCTTATCTCACATCCCGGGCACTGCCATTTGGGCACTGCCTTACTCAATGTGGAGACTGGACTGCCTTATCTCACATCCCCGGGCACTGCCATTTGAGCACTGCCTTACTCAATGTGGAGACTGGACTGCCTTATCTCACATCCCCGGGCACTGCCATTTGGGCACTGCCTTACTCAATGTGGAGACTGGACTGCCTTATCTCACATCCCCGGGCACTGCCATTTGAGCACTGCCTTACTCAATGTGGAGACTGGACTGCCTTATCTCACATCCCCGGGCACTGCCATTTGGGCACTGCCTTACTCAATGTGGAGACTGGACTGCCTTATCTCACATCCCCGGGCACTGCCATTTGAGCACTGCCTTACTCAATGTGGAGACTGGACTGCCTTATCTCACATCCCCGGGCACTGCCATTTGGGCACTGCCTTACTCAATGTGGAGACTGGACTGCCTTATCTCACATCCCCGGGCACTGCTATTTGAGCACTGCCTTACTCAATGTGGAGACTGGACTGCCTTATCTCACATCCCCGGGCACTGCCATTTGGGCACTGCCTTACTCAATGTGGAGACTGGACTGCCTTATCTCACATCCCCGGGCACTGCCATTTGAGCACTGCCTTACTCAATGTGGAGACTGGACTGCCTTATCTCACATCCCCGGGCACTGCCATTTGGGCACTGCCTTACTCAATGTGGAGACTGGACTGCCTTATCTCACATCCCCGGGCACTGCCATTTGAGCACTGCCTTACTCAATGTGGAGACTGGACTGCCTTATCTCACATCCCCGGGCACTGCCATTTGGGCACTGCCTTACTCAATGTGGAGACTGGACTGCCTTATCTCACATCCCCGGGCACTGCCATTTGGGCACTGCCTTACCCAATGTGGAGACTGGACTGCCTTATCTCACATCCCCGGCACTGCCATTTGGGCACTGCCTTACTCAATGTGGAGACTGGACTGCCTTATCTCACATCCCCGGGCACTGCCATTTGGGCACTGCCTTACTCAATGTGGAGACTGGACTGCCTTATCTCACATCCCCGGGCACTGCCATTTGGGCACTGCCTTACTCAATGTGGAGACTGGACTGCCTTATCTCACATCCCCGGGCACTGCCATTTGGGCACTGCCTTACTCAATGTGGAGACTGGACTGCCTTATCTCACATCCCGGGCACTGCCATTTGGGCACTGCCTTACTCAATGTGGAGACTGGACTGCCTTATCTCACATCCCCGGGCACTGCCATTTGGGCACTGCCTTACTCGATGTGGAGACTGGACTGCCTTATCTCACATCCCCGGGCACTGCCATTTGGGCACTGCCTTACTCAATGTGGAGACTGGACTGCCTTATCTCACATCCCCGGGCACTGCCATTTGGGCACTGCCTTACTCAATGTGGAGACTGGACTGCCTTATCTCACATCCCCGGGCACTGCCATTTGGGCACTGCCTTACTCAATGTGGAGACTGGACTGCCTTATCTCACATCCCCGGGCACTGCCATTTGGGCACTGCCTTACTCAATGTGGAGACTGGACTGCCTTATCTCACATCCCGGGCACTGCCATTTGGGCACTGCCTTACTCAATGTGGAGACTGGACTGCCTTATCTCACATCCCGGGCACTGCCATTTGGGCACTGCCTTACTCAATGTGGAGACTGGACTGCCTTATCTCACATCCCGGGCACTGCCATTTGGCACTGCCTTACTCAATGTGGAGACTGGACTGCCTTATCTCACATCCCCGGGCACTGCCATTTGGGCACTGCCTTACTCAATGTGGAGACTGGACTGCCTTATCTCACATCCCCGGGCACTGCCATTTGGGCACTGCCTTACTCAATGTGGAGACTGGACTGCCTTATCTCACATCCCCGGGCACTGCCATTTGGGCACTGCCTTACTCAATGTGGAGACTGGACTGCCTTATCTCACATCCCCGGGCACTGCCATTTGGGCACTGCCTTACTCAATGTGGAGACTGGACTGCCTTATCTCACATCCCCGGGCACTGCCATTTGGGCACTGCCTTACTCAATGTGGAGACTGGACTGCCTTATCTCACATCCCCGGGCACTGCCATTTGGGCACTGCCTTACTCAATGTGGAGACTGGACTGCCTTATCTCACATCCCCGGGCACTGCCATTTGGGCACTGCCTTACTCAATGTGGAGACTGGACTGCCTTATCTCACATCCCCGGGCACTGCCATTTGGGCACTGCCTTACTCAATGTGGAGACTGGACTGCCTTATCTCACATCCCCGGGCACTGCCATTTGGGCACTGCCTTACTCGATGTGGAGACTGGACTGCCTTATCTCACATCCCCGGGCACTGCCATTTGGGCACTGCCTTACTCAATGTGGAGACTGGACTGCCTTATCTCACATCCCCGGGCACTGCCATTTGGGCACTGCCTTACTCAATGTGGAGACTGGACTGCCTTATCTCACATCCCCGGGCACTGCCATTTGGGCACTGCCTTACTCAATGTGGAGACTGGACTGCCTTATCTCACATCCCCGGGCACTGCCATTTGGGCACTGCCTTACTCAATGTGGAGACTGGACTGCCTTATCTCACATCCCCGGGCACTGCCATTTGGGCACTGCCTTACTCAATGTGGAGACTGGACTGCCTTATCTCACATCCCCGGGCACTGCCATTTGGGCACTGCCTTACTCAATGTGGAGACTGGACTGCCTTATCTCACATCCCCGGGCACTGCCATTTGGGCACTGCCTTACTCAATGTGGAGACTGGACTGCCTTATCTCACATCCCCGGGCACTGCCATTTGGGCACTGCCTTACTCAATGTGGAGACTGGACTGCCTTATCTCACATCCCCGGGCACTGCCATTTGGGCACTGCCTTACTCAATGTGGAGACTGGACTGCCTTATCTCACATCCCCGGGCACTGCCATTTGGGCACTGCCTTACTCAATGTGGAGACTGGACTGCCTTATCTCACATCCCCGGGCACTGCCATTTGGGCACTGCCTTACTCAATGTGGAGACTGGACTGCCTTATCTCACATCCCCGGGCACTGCCATTTGGGCACTGCCTTACTCAATGTGGAGACTGGACTGCCTTATCTCACATCCCCGGGCACTGCCATTTGGGCACTGCCTTACTCAATGTGGAGACTGGACTGCCTTATCTCACATCCCCGGGCACTGCCATTTGGGCACTGCCTTACTCAATGTGGAGACTGGACTGCCTTATCTCACATCCCCGGGCACTGCCATTTGGGCACTGCCTTACTCAATGTGGAGACTGGACTGCCTTATCTCACATCCCCGGGCACTGCCATTTGGGCACTGCCTTACTCAATGTGGAGACTGGACTGCCTTATCTCACATCCCCGGGCACTGCCATTTGGGCACTGCCTTACTCAATGTGGAGACTGGACTGCCTTATCTCACATCCCCGGGCACTGCCATTTGGGCACTGCCTTACTCAATGTGGAGACTGGACTGCCTTATCTCACATCCCCGGGCACTGCCATTTGGGCACTGCCTTACTCAATGTGGAGACTGGACTGCCTTATCTCACATCCCCGGGCACTGCCATTTGGGCACTGCCTTACTCAATGTGGAGACTGGACTGCCTTATCTCACATCCCCGGGCACTGCCATTTGGGCACTGCCTTACTCAATGTGGAGACTGGACTGCCTTATCTCACATCCCCGGGCACTGCCATTTGGGCACTGCCTTACTCAATGTGGAGACTGGACTGCCTTATCTCACATCCCCGGGCACTGCCATTTGGGCACTGCCTTACTCAATGTGGAGACTGGACTGCCTTATCTCACATCCCCGGGCACTGCCATTTGGGCACTGCCTTACTCAATGTGGAGACTGGACTGCCTTATCTCACATCCCCGGGCACTGCCATTTGGGCACTGCCTTACTCAATGTGGAGACTGGACTGCCTTATCTCACATCCCCGGGCACTGCCATTTGGGCACTGCCTTACTCAATGTGGAGACTGGACTGCCTTATCTCACATCCCCGGGCACTGCCATTTGGGCACTGCCTTACTCAATGTGGAGACTGGACTGCCTTATCTCACATCCCCGGGCACTGCCATTTGGGCACTGCCTTACTCAATGTGGAGACTGGACTGCCTTATCTCACATCCCCGGGCACTGCCATTTGGGCACTGCCTTACTCAATGTGGAGACTGGACTGCCTTATCTCACATCCCCGGGCACTGCCATTTGGGCACTGCCTTACTCAATGTGGAGACTGGACTGCCTTATCTCACATCCCCGGGCACTGCCATTTGGGCACTGCCTTACTCAATGTGGAGACTGGACTGCCTTATCTCACATCCCCGGGCACTGCCATTTGGGCACTGCCTTACTCAATGTGGAGACTGGACTGCCTTATCTCACATCCCCGGGCACTGCCATTTGGGCACTGCCTTACTCAATGTGGAGACTGGACTGCCTTATCTCACATCCCCGGGCACTGCCATTTGGGCACTGCCTTACTCAATGTGGAGACTGGACTGCCTTATCTCACATCCCCGGGCACTGCCATTTGGGCACTGCCTTACTCAATGTGGAGACTGGACTGCCTTATCTCACATCCCCGGGCACTGCCATTTGGGCACTGCCTTACTCAATGTGGAGACTGGACTGCCTTATCTCACATCCCCGGGCACTGCCATTTGGGCACTGCCTTACTCAATGTGGAGACTGGACTGCCTTATCTCACATCCCCGGGCACTGCCATTTGGGCACTGCCTTACTCAATGTGGAGACTGGACTGCCTTATCTCACATCCCCGGGCACTGCCATTTGGGCACTGCCTTACTCAATGTGGAGACTGGACTGCCTTATCTCACATCCCCGGGCACTGCCATTTGGGCACTGCCTTACTCAATGTGGAGACTGGACTGCCTTATCTCACATCCCCGGGCACTGCCATTTGGGCACTGCCTTACTCAATGTGGAGACTGGACTGCCTTATCTCACATCCCCGGGCACTGCCATTTGGGCACTGCCTTACTCAATGTGGAGACTGGACTGCCTTATCTCACATCCCCGGGCACTGCCATTTGGGCACTGCCTTACTCAATGTGGAGACTGGACTGCCTTATCTCACATCCCCGGGCACTGCCATTTGGGCACTGCCTTACTCAATGTGGAGACTGGACTGCCTTATCTCACATCCCCGGGCACTGCCATTTGGGCACTGCCTTACTCAATGAGGAGACTGGACTGCCTTATCTCACATCCCCGGGCACTGCCATTTGGGCACTGCCTTACTCAATGTGGAGACTGGACTGCCTTATCTCACATCCCCGGGCACTGCCATTTGGGCACTGCCTTACTCAATGTGGAGACTGGACTGCCTTATCTCACATCCCCGGGCACTGCCATTTGGGCACTGCCTTACTCAATGTGGAGACTGGACTGCCTTATCTCACATCCCCGGGCACTGCCATTTGGGCACTGCCTTACTCAATGTGGAGACTGGACTGCCTTATCTCACATCCCCGGGCACTGCCATTTGGGCACTGCCTTACTCAATGTGGAGACTGGACTGCCTTATCTCACATCCCGGGCACTGCCATTTGGGCACTGCCTTACTCAATGTGGAGACTGGACTGCCTTATCTCACATCCCGGGCACTGCCATTTCCTAGATTTGTGTGCATTGCGTTTGTTGGATTGCGCTAGGCTTTACAAGGCTGTGCGTTGTGACATATCACGTGTCAAAAGCAAGGA